>PVIC010010239.1:0-43751 GCA_004025085.1 Thryonomys swinderianus | reverse complement strand
TTTTTAAACAATGATGAAAGCTTTCACATAAGAGTACAACAGGAGGTGGAACACTTTGAAATTAGCTACTAATATGTTTTAGCTGCAAGGTAGGGGCCGAGCGGAAGTTACAGTCTGCAAACAACAGTACCCTAAAGACCCTATCTTGAGCCACGTGAAGATGTTTAGAATTTCTTCGGAAGGTCATGGGGATCTGCTGAGGATTCCAGGGACATAGGTCATGGCACAGAAAGATTTGTGTTTTCGGCAGGTACTTCAGCTTTAGTTAAGAAGGGGGCAGGGAGATATCTCTGGAAGACAGAAGTGGGGTGGGAGAAGCAGTGAAATCTCTGGGATCCTCTGCTTGGAGATTGACAGCAAATCACTTTTAGTTTAAATGAGAACACATTCTCCAGTTGTAGCACTTAGGTTTCTAACTTGTTTCCAGAGCTCAGCCTCCGTCCTGTGTTCTGCTTCTGGTAGTCTAGTGTTATTTGTTGTGCATTGACTTCAGTGACACGTTTAGCTCAAACTATGGTGATAAAGAGGCAAAGAAAGAAATTCCCTCTTTCTCAAAACAGGCTAGTTTTACCTGATTTTATATCCATCGCTTAGGCTTCTACATCTTAGAGGGATCTCATAGAAAAAAAAACTAGCCATAAACACATTATAGATCAAATTGGGCACCAGATTTGCTGAAGGCTCGATGCAAACTTATCACCAGCAAGGAAACAAATGAACTAAACTACTTCCCTGGTATCAGAGCGTGAGGAGGAGGCAGAAGCGTCAATGCTCATTGCCCCGACAGAGCTGGCAACTACTCGCTGTAGTTATTATTACCTGGACTAGAAAAGCAGCTGCAGAATTCCATCCCCAGACGGTTCTATGTACACAAAGTTCAGAAAGGAAAGCACAGATGGTCAGAGTAACTTATACTCTCTGTCTCGTAATTTCTTGGGCTGTTCGGTAGTCTTGAACAGTTCAGAACATGGGGAAATCTAAGGCATCGTGGGAACTGGGGACATAGCCAGGCTTTACTGTGAGGCAAATTCCTGTCTGCCCTCCTTAGTATTGCAGGGGACCTACAAAGAGCAATCCTGTGCTGTCTGGGCTCTGACTTGGTTCCCTGATTGTATAGAGTCTCTAGGAAAGACTTTCAACTTATTCAGTTAAATTTCTTCCCCAGCCTTCTCTGCTCCACATAACAGGTTTCTACTAGAGAATTAAAATGATTTGATCCTGCTCACCTTGTTCAAGTGAATGTTGATGACATTACCGTCATCAAGATTGTTTGATCAAGATCATACTGGTGGCCTTGGGATTGTTTGGGGATGTCTATCACTGATCAAGATGTGGTAACAGAAATGCAGTTAATGAGGAGGAAGTGGCTGTGTTGACACACAACGTGACTTTGGGGCCTCTGAGCTCAAGGAAGCTCTCATGTGGCCTAGGAAGCAGCACCTGCAATGGAGATGTTGGAGCGCGTCCAACCAGTTGCCTTCACTGGGACAAACGCAGAAGAGGATCAGGAGACTATTAGAGCAGGATAGGGGGAGAAGCATACGAGTTAGCTTGTTAGATCTATTTGCTCTGAGATTTTCATTTGCTATAATACTTTAAATCGAAAGGTAAACGTCGGAGCAGTGCTCACTGTTACAATTCTGTTAGAAATATGAAATGTCCATAAATTACTTAGAGCCAGGCTGAGTTTATATGCCTTGAACAGTAGATAGAAGCAGGTTTTAAGCAAATCACTGGAAATTGCAGAAAAGTGTGACAATATGTCAAGCGATTTAAGTTGTCAGTAAGGATTAGGGATTAGTTCAGTTACTGAATTTCAGGCTTAGTTTTCTTTTCTTTTTTTTTTTTTAAACCAAATAATACTAGAAAGCAGAGGTTAGGTATTACTCTTGCTTTAATACTTCTCTTCTTGATTGAAATTGACATTTTCATGTGGACCAAAAGAATACAAAATATTGCCATATTCTTATTTTTCTAAAATAAACAAAATTGAGCCCATCTACCCATTTCCATTTCTTTTATATTTTGATCCTAGCAATGAAGGGTCTGGACTGATTCCTTATAGAAGAGAGATTCAGTGAAGCCTCTTCCTTCTCCTTAATACTTTTTCATTTCCTAATTATTTTTGCAAGGTCTAATACCAGGCAGTCTTGTGTTTGAGGTGTATTATTGAGGAAACAGAGCAAAGATTCCCCTGCTCTAAAATGTACATTTTTAGTAGAAGGTGGCAGACAATGCATAGTTGAATAATCAGCAAATTTCAGTATGTTAGAGGTGATGAATGCTGTGAGTAAAAGGAAAAGTGGAGCAGGATTGGGAGGGCAGAGCTACTGTTTTAAGTACCGACTTGACTCCCCTTAGATGGCATTTGATGTGGGCATGGACATTTCTGAGGGCCAATATCCGAGAAAGAGAGCAGCCTGGCTAGATCTGTACTGGTGGCTGCCAGGGCCTCTCCTGACCCAGGGGGCTCGTCAGGCTTTGGACAGTGCCAGAGGTCAGGGTCCTTCACTTTCTGCTGTGATGGAGCCACATGTATCTGTGCAGTTCCAAACATCCTGCTAGAATTTTGAGACCAACATGTTTTTGACCCCTCGGAACTTACAGTTGATTAGGAGATGTATTGAATAAATGCAAACACTTTCCAAAAATAAGGATGCCAGAGGAATATGTCTGGGAAATTTGATCCAACTTGGTGTTAGCACTGATTTTCTGGAGAATATTACTTTCTGGTAAGAGATGAAGATGGAGAAGGGAGCCACGGAAGCAGAATGTCTTTGAAAGTAGTGGAGCTAACCTGTACAGGAGAATTAGAAGCAGCAAGCAAGACCAAGAAGTTTGGCAGAACTAGAAGGGGGCCAGTGTTACTTGAGCATGAATGATAAGAAAACTGGCTAAAGTTGAGGCTAGGGCCAGAAAATGCTGGCCCTCAGGCCACACTGAGGATGCAGATGCCATTCACAGGGCCAAGTAAACCCATGAATGTATTGGGAGAAGTGCTGGGAACAGGGGAAGAAGGGCTGAGCCAGCAGACCACACCTCCAGTGCTTGTGGGAAAAGCCGATCACTTCTATAAGTGTATAAACTCTGGGGTCTTCAGTTATTGTATATGTTCATATCTGTGTTTATATCTGTATCTGTGTCCTTCCACACATTCATTTTCAGGCCTAACTATCTGCTGGATTGCTTTGTCTCTAAGTATTACAGTAGGCTGAATCAGTTTCCTTCAAAAGATATGGTGACATTCTAATCCCTAAGTACTTGAGATTATGATCTTATTTGGAAAGAGAGTCATTGCAGATCTGAGGTAAAAATGAGCATTAACTCGTGTCATATACTGGTACAAATTCCCCATTGTTGAGTGAAATTGTGAGCTGTTTATAAAATGTACCAATAAAGAATTCAATTAAAAAAGATTAAGTCACATGGGGTGGCCTGAGCCATGAATCCAGTATTATTGGTGTCCTTGTGAGAAAGGAGAGAACTGAGGCACACAGAGGGAAGACAAACCCATGGAGAGTCAGGGATTGTAGTGATAAAGTTGCAGGTCAAGAAGTGCTGAGGATTGCTTTTAACTAATGATATCCACAAAGACCTGTTCCCAAAGATGGTCATATTCATGAATACCAGAGATTAAGCTTTGAACTTGTCTTCTGGGCGGACAAAATTCAACCCATGATAACACTGATTGCTCCTACTCTTGGAAGAATTGTCTGCACTCTTTTGACTTCCTTGCCACCCATTACTCCTGGGTAATCTGGCTTCCATTTTCAACACTGTATACCAATTGCTATGAGAAATAACCAATAATGTCCTGCTAGCTGAGTCCTTAAAAGAAATTTAAATCCTCATTGTACTTGACTTCTAAGGAACACTTCAAATCTGCTTGACACATTTTTCTTCTTAAGCCTTCCTTTTTTTCTTGGTTTCAAAATCCAAATCATAAATTTTCAAATTTCTTTTGCTTTCCTATTCTTATCCCTGCCCTTTGAGGAATGGTTTCCTAAGGGTCCTTTGAACCTTTACTACCTCACTCATCCATAGCTGTCTTTATTTACTGCGTGTGAGTTGATGGTCCTCAAGTCTGCATCTTCAGTGAAGCAAGCTAGAACTTCCAGTACCAAATACCTATTGGGTCTGTGGTTAACACACCTGACATTAAGCTCATTGTCAGCCTAGCTCAACTTATTCTGCTAATATTTATGTTTATGTAGTGCGTAGCATCACTCTTCACTTAGTACTGGAGTGGATGTTGGAAAGTTTCATGAAGCCCCTCTGTCCCATCATTCCTTGTGGTTATTTAGTTACCAATCCCTTTTATTCCTTTTCATCTCTAATAGCAGTGGCATTGATTCTTGGAGCACAGCTAGTTGTTCCATTCCCAGGCATGTGTTCATCTGTGATGGAAAGGACTTGGTCAGCTGTCTCGTTATCACAGTGGAAGATGGAGGGAGACTCTGCTTGAAGAGGGCATGTCAATAAAGGTCTCCCCCCAAGAGGACCCCGCTGTAAACTCTTAGTTCATCCTATTTCACCATTGATGGGACTTCCTTTAAGGAGAACACAGTGATGTAAAATCTTCTGCCTACATCAACTTCTTGAATTGTTTGACCTTTATTATTTAAGCGGTGAAAGATGATTCAAGTGAGTTCCAGCACCAGCTATTGGACTACGTTTCTTATCTCCAGCCTGAAGATGAAGCTTCACTCGCATCCAGGCAGCTGCAGTTCTTTGGACATGCCAGGTGTCCTCATAACACTGCTTTTTCTTATCCTCCTGTCTATTTAGAAAAGCTGACCTTGTCTAATCTGCCTTGATGGGCATCTTTCATTCCCCTTCCAGTCTAATGCTAGCATGATATTTTCTTTGGATCTTCTCTGGTTATTCCCATATCCTACTTAAATAGAATAGCCTTAGCATGTTCTGTCATACTGTCTCTGAAATATGTACGGAATTAATGTTTATTAATTTGTTTTGACACTGCACACATGCTGAGGACTATCTACGTGGATCATTTTATTTCTGAGATTTAGAACACGACCTTCTTGTGATTAATGCTCAACAAATACTTTTTTTGAAAGCAGAACACATCTATTTCCCAGATATTTCATTTTAAAAAAGGAAAATCATGATTTTAGGATTTTTTATATGCCGAATTATTTCTCTGAGTTATACTCAAAAGGCCAATCTTGAAGAACATCCAAGAAAGAAAGGGAAAAATATCCAGCTGAATATAAAGACACTTTATAGAAACATAGATGGTAAAATACAGTAAATTGAAATTCTGTTGTGGTCTACACTTAATATAAGTTGTGCTTTGATCCTTTTTGTCTTAAGAATTCTAGATAGTCAAGGGGCTGGAGATTTAGCTCAGTGGTTCTGGCGCCTGCCTCCCAAGTGCAAGGTCCTGAATTCAATCCCCGGTAACCACATACAATACTGGGTATGAAGACTCATGCCCACCAGCAATCAATGCCACATACCACAGTGCCGGGCATGGTGGCTCACCCCTGTAATCCCAGCACTTGGGGGGCAGAGGCAGGAGGATTGCTGAGTTTGAGGCTTGCCTGGGCTATATAGTGAGCTGAGGGCCAGCCTGAACTACAAAGTGAAATCCTGTCTCAAAAAAAAAAAAAAAAACTCTAGATAGTCAAAACTCAACTCAATCAGTAGATCTCTTAGGAAGGAAAGCATTTCTTTATGTCAGCAGTGAATGGTGAGTTAATAGCTCTGGTCTCCAATGGCAAGGACCTGGGTGAAGTCTACTTTGTTGTGGTATCATAGTGGAAGCAGAGGGGCGACTCCAAGAACAAGATGTGCTTGAAGCAGCCATGTCAGGGGTCTCCTTACTGTGGAAACAGTGCTATCCTTCCTTTAGAATGCTCAGTGCCTTATTATATGGTTTCCTGATGCCTTTTCTCTTTTCACTTCTTGGGCCCCTCCTCTAAGGCTCAGTAAAACGGTAGAGATGCTTTTTGACAGACAAGAGATAATCTTACACTTGACTTCCAATATCAAGGCATTTTAACTGGCACACTCTATATTGAATAATTCATGGGTATTCAAGCTTTACTCCACAAAGAAAGTGCTTTCTCTTAGCAGCCACAGAAGATATGAGCAGCTAATTCATTATTTAAAGAGATTAAGTATTAGCAACTGGTCCTGGCTCTTCAGAGCTCTCTTTATTCCCTTTGGTCGTGTTATCCCCAGCCTCTCAGCTGCCTAGAACAGTTTTTAGATTGATTTTACCATATTTAAGTCTCTTTTAAAAAAACCAGATCTACCCAAAAACCTCCCTATTTTCAGAACGGCTTTGTCCTATTTTAAAAACATAAAGCAGTGTCTGTTAGAACTCTGAATCACTGCAGGCTCATGGGAATACATACAATTGCAACACTTTCTGCTTTCAGTTAAGAAAATGTGGCAGGTGGGAGGAATGTAAGACACCCAAGTTTGTTCAAATTTACAGACCACTTGCTACAATAGGCCAAGGAAGGCTTGGGCGTTTTAAACATGTGGTAAAAGTAGATGAAGCCTCAACTTTCAAGTATTGTTACTCTGAAAGGAAAAGTCCCCATGGAGAACTGTCCTCTTTATATTTTCAGAGGAAAAAAGAGGAACAAGCGTTTGAAATGTCTGTTTCTCTTTTGTAGACATATCCTCAGGTTGGATCTCATTCAACACAAATTTTCACTCTTTCATTTCCAGTTAAGAAGAAAGAGGAAAGTTTGTCAAGAGGTGAGAAGGTCTCACTTCCCGTAGGCCTTACCAGAGGGTAACAGAGCAGTGCAGTAAAGCCTGAGATGGTGAAAGAGTGAGCAAGAGATGCGAAGTGGCTGATTCTAAAAAATATCTGTTTCTTGGGTATGAGATGAAAGAAAGCATTGGATGTCATATTAATAAAGCAATGAGTATTTTTCTTAATTTAAAGTTTAGGTTAGGTGGGCCAGAGATTTAGCTCAGTGGTTCCGGCGTGGTGGCTCATGCCTGTAATCCCAGCACTAGGCAGAGACAGGAGGATTGTTGAGTTTGAGGCTTGCCTAGGCTACGTAGTGAGCTGAGAGCCAGCCTGAACTACAAAGCGAGACCCTGTCTCAAAAAAAGAAAGTTTAGGTTAGGCTACCCTTTTCTAGAATTGTTTTCTATTCAAGTGATAAATAGATGGTCTTATTTTTACCCTATATGGCTCCAAAAACCAGGATACCACTAAAAGTAAGGTTTTATCCACTTGCATAGCTTTGTTTTCCAGTCTGCAGGACATGGATTATAAACGAACTCTCCATATCCCTCTGATAATCTTTAACTTTTAACACTGTGTGCTTACTGCATAGGGAGAATCCATGAAAACATGCATTTAAAAATTTCTGGAATGGGAATATCAGAAAAGAAGGTCTACTGTGATTTGTAGAAGAATTTTTTCTTGCCTGATCAAGACACAGACTGAAGGCTTGGGCTGTAGCTCAGTGGTAGAACACTGGCCTATGATGCTGTAGGGTCTGGGTTCAATCCTTGACACCCCCAAGAACAGAACAGAACAGAACAGAAAAGGAGACTTCGTTTTAAATAAAATTAGACCTGGATCAGAGAGTGAAAGCCCTCTTTCAACAAGGAGCACAAAGAGCATACCAGTGTCAGTTACCCTTTCACCGTGTGTAAAGCATCTGCTGTGTGATAAGAAACTGCCAGGAGATAGACAGTTTTCTTGGCCTTATGAAAATTAGCATCCACCCTAGCCTGAGACGCACAGGAGAAGAGAGAAAAATCACAAGCGTAGAGGACTGTTCCACAAGCTTTTCTAATAGTCAGCAAAGAACCCAATGTAAAGAATTTTTATGCAGAGGAGTTAGGTGGTTAATAATTTTGGCTTTGAAGTTAGAATGACCTGTTTTAAAAACATACCACTACTGTGTAATAGCTGTACTACCTGGGACAAGTGGCTTAATCTCTCTGTGGCTCCTTTTCTCATCCATAAAATGAAGAGTTTAGTGGTGTCTTTCTCCTAGGTGTGAGAACTACATGAGATAATGTATGAAAATTGCTTAACATAATGCAGAATGCATAAGAAAACATTCAATAAATCTCTTTTCTAAAAAGCATTTTTAGAAAATTAACCTGGCACTGACACTGAAGTTTAATTTGCAATTGAGATTCTAGAAGTTTCGGAAATGCTGCTTTGTACAAAATTAGGAATTTTATGGAATGGCACTGTATTTTGTCACAATTTAAACAGGCATTCCAGAGTAGTTGTGCCAGAAAGGAAAAAAAAAAAAAAAGAGTTACTCTTGGATATAGGTGTCAAAATGGAGCTGCTCACTATGACCTAGTAGCTGCCTTCTCTGGGAAATTATTACACATCTTCATTGATGGAAAATGTGTTTTGAAGACAAAGTAAATTTTTATTCATTTTGCAAAGTTCTCTAAACATTTCTTAAAGTTTTTGAAAAAGTTTGATGGCTTTAATGTTAGACATTGGCTTTTTTTAGGCATTCAATGAGAGAGAGAGAGAGAGAGAGAGAGAGAGAGAGAGAGGAGAGATTTGAACATTTTGTTGCTTGCCTGGATAAAAGGATTGCTCTGGTTGGAAATAAATTTTCCCCCCAAATTAGGACTTAGATTATGGATGCCAGTTTTGTGATTTACCTATTACACTGTTGTACAGAACCATTTTCTCTTCTACTGGATTTCATCTGGAGAACATTTAGACAAAGTTGCCTTTCTCTAACATGCACACATTCACAAACACACAACCTTCAAATGTAAGCAGCTACTCTATTTCTTTTGCTTTGATGAAACATCCATAGAGACGAGACATGATGCAGAAGACCAAAATATCAAATATATAAAAAATTTATAAATCATTCTAAAACTTTATGGAAGTAAGCTATTTTCTCCCCCTTTGTGAACGTACTTACTTAACTGCGGATTAAAAGTGCTGACAGACAGTCTGGAGGAGCACACCGTGTTTGGCAAGTCTACTTTACAGTTAGCCAAGGAGAACTTTTCGCCATGGCCCGCCCAGCTGATGGAGGCCGAGCTGCGATCTGTCTTCAGTTGTCAAAGGTTTACAGTGTTCCGACCTCGTGCTGTAAGCTGGGGACGGGAAGACGGGCCAGCACCAGGGACTAAAAGAACTAACAATCCCACCACATGCGATGCTCTCAGGTGTGGGCAGTACCAGAACATTGCTATTCCTTGAAAGTGTGGGTCAAATACTGTATTGGT
Organism: Thryonomys swinderianus; assembly: GCA_004025085.1. Classification (NCBI taxonomy): domain Eukaryota; kingdom Metazoa; phylum Chordata; class Mammalia; order Rodentia; family Thryonomyidae; genus Thryonomys; species Thryonomys swinderianus. The sequence continues at coordinate 34,529 of PVIC010010239.1, read as the reverse complement.
AATAATGCACAAAGCTAGCAAACTGGAGAATAATGCTACATTTTCATCTTTGTAGGAGGATTTGAGTTTATTTTTAGAATGAACTCACTTGCAATTATATGTACCCTGATTTACATTTTTAACTTTTTTTTTTTACTTTTATTGGAGTGGGTAAGGAAAACATGTATTTGTAGAACACAGAGTATTACTCTGCCATAAAGATGAAGAAACTTGCTTCATTTGTAGGGAAATGGATGCCCCTTGATACTGTGTTAATGTAAAAGATCAGACAAACTTAAATTTGGAAAGCTTCCTCTTATATGAGAAACTCAAAATATCGCTGAGGACGTAGTTTTGACCCACTTTTGGAAGGGGCAAGGGAGGGAAAAGGACAAGCTTAATTGGATGCACAGGTGAGTACCCGTGATGGTCACAGGCCGGGAAGGGTGTGCTTAAGGGTATCTGGTAGAACTTGCAGTTGGGCCATTAGTTACTTCCTTGGTCCTTTTAATTTTGCCCTAGTATAGACGTTTAAATAGAAATAAGGTAAGACTTGATAAGGTGAGGGAGTTTGGACTTTTACATGTATGTTTTATTGAGAAGAAATGGCACTCTACATAAAATGTTACAGACTGTACAGGCTCTGTAAGTTGCAATAAAATAAATGTTACATAGGTGCATCCTTTTGTGTCACTGCTGCTCAGTGATATATGTATATATTAACATGTGTTGAGTAAATTTGAAAATTTCAAAATTCATATTTAAGAAATAAAGCTTAATATTAAAGAGAATGTTAATCATATTGATTTTTCTTGGTAGAAAACATTTTCAAGGTCCTTAAAGTTATTTAGTTATAATGTTTTAATAAATAACAGCTTTATGCCTGAGGGGGGTAACTGACTGGTAGAGTACTTGCCTAGTATGCATGAGACCCTGGGTTCATTCTCTAGCATCAAAAAAAGTACTTTTTTTGAGTGCTATATTAATGAAAAAAAACCCAGTAATAACTACCTTTCCTCAGAAGGTGTAATTGTCCTGTAGACACAGTTCAACAACGCCTGACCTCCCTCACCTTTCAGCACTCGATGCACTGCAGATCTTGCCTGTGATACTCATTTTCAGTCTGTCCATTTAGCAACCTCGAATTTCCTGATTTGCGGTCTATTTCCTTTTAGGTTAAAATTTCTCACTTCTCTGAGATGCTAATATTAGGGTTGAGAAACTCTTTCCGATTATTGATCGGTTCTTCTCAAATCTTTTTTTCTTTTGGAAGAAAGAGGGCTAGTTGAGGACAAATCAGTCTTTCTTATCAGTCTTTCTCAGTTAACTTCCTTTACTGGATAAATTGTAAAGGATAAATTGTACAATTACAAGAAACTGAATTAGCATATGGGGTGGCTCGTGAGTAGTAGGATTTTCCAAAAAATTTCTACAATGAACAGGTGTGTTTTGAAATAATGTGAGCCTAACAGGGCTGAGAAAGCTCTATGTATCTCGCACCAAATAGATCTGTAAGAAAATAAAGATACATTGCGGTCCAACTGCAGTATCTCAGATTGTAAATTTTCAAAGTTAACTTCAAGGCTGGAGATTTAGCTCAGTGGTTCTGGCACCTGTCAGGCAAGTGCAAGGTCCCTGGTAACCACATACAACAATTCTGTGGTGACTCACGCCCACCAGCAATCAGTACCACATACCACAGTGCCATGCATGGTGGCTCATACCCGTAATCCCAGCACTCGGGAGGCAGAGGCAGGATTGCTGAGTTCAAGGTTTGCCTGGGCTACATAGTGAGCTCAGAGCCAGCCTGAACTGTATAATGAGACCCTGTCTCAAGAAAAACCAAAACAATAACAACAACAACAACAACAACAACAAAAGTTAAGTCCAACCTTGACATGATGAAATTTTATAAATTATGTCACCCAAGAGGAAAAATGAGAAATAAGTGCATCACTTAAATTCTTTTGGTAAGTTTTAATGTATGATACAGTAGACCAAAATAATGAACAGATTCAATAATTATCAGCTAGGAGCTTCTAGTATATTGAGAGTAGCCTCATCTTTATAAGTACTGGCCTTCACCAATACATAGATCATTAGAGTTTCAGAAGTATCTCTTTAACAGTCCTTGCACATTTTTCCACTTCAACTAAACTAGTTTTAGAATGAGTGGAATCCAACTCTCCACCTTTGTTTATCATTCAATGAGTAACTTTCTTTTTAGTACTGGGGATTGAATCTGAAGCCTTTATACTGAGCTATATCGATAGAACCTTAAAAATGTAATCTAGTTCAAAATTATTTTTAGAGAGAGGGTCTCACTAGGTTAAGATGCCTAGGTTGAGCTTGAATATGCTATCCTTCTGCCTCAGCTTCCAAAGATGCTGAGATTATGTGCATGTACCACCACCTTATGCTTTTTTTTTTAAATGGAGGTTTACACCATGGTCCAAAGCATGTGGACCCCCCCAAAATAGAGTATGATATACTCAACTTTTGATTTCAAAGTCAACAGCATTTTGTCAGTGATTTCAAGTTAATGTAGAAAAGTTTAGGCATTTTATCACTGATGATTATTGAACATAGTGAAAATGTCTCAGAAAACTAAATTAGAATTGATTGTTTGCTAATTTTGATGGTTATTTTTTGAGTTTGTCACCTGTATATTTTAGAGTTAAATTGACACTAAATTATTCTTTTTCTTATATGAGAGGAGATGATCTTTACATATATAAAATATAGTTGTAATTTCGTTGGAGACTTCAGGTAAATTCTGTTGTTCGATTATCTATGTATATCTCAAATTTCCTTTGTCTATGATTACCAGGTAGGAAACATTACAATAAAAATGAAATTTGGCCTGTACAATCCACAGGGTGAGTCATTCTGCACAGAGGAAATCTACAGTGATTTCTTGGTGCATCCGATATTCAATGTAGTGAAAGAATTTTTGTGAACATAGGCAGGTCTGCTATGGATTCAGATTATAAGACATACAAAGGTTCAGGTTATAGAATGGAGAGTACTGAGCCTTCCAGAAACATCTGTCTACACAAATGTGGCAAATGAAGACATATGGAAGGTAAGATACCAAGGATTTTAGCACTTGAATCCTTTTTCATTTCTTGCAGTTCCTAAGCATGATAATAAATCTTGAAATCTGCCCACTTGCAGAAATCCATGTACCTATATTTTCTACTATCCGTCTACTTCTGTACCTACCAAAGCAACTTGGATTGGGTACACATATAACAGATATTGTCACAAAGACACTATTTCATATGCCTGTGTAAGTTAGTTGCTCATATAATGGAAGTTAAGGGTTACCGAATGCTGTATCTGCCAACATACATAGAGTCGCAAAGGTCCTTAAGTGTGTTCTTCCTACTCTGGGGGCTCCACCCTCTGGGATGTGGGCAGGGCCACGTTTCCGTTGCTGCATTTCCATTGCCGTTCATGGAGCTGCCTTTCAAGTGACTCCTCTACTTCTCTTTTCTCTACCATATTTGCATATTCTGTATTACCCTCATGCTGAGAGGCTTAGCTTAATAGAACTGTCTTAAATATTGACTTAGACTCTGAGGAAGCTTGTGGGGTGCACTTCACGAGGACAGTACAGGGGACTGTGTGGAAGGAACTGTTGAGGCAGGCTAGTTTCTTTTCACATCTTTGGTTGCATACTATGGGAGTGATTGATAATCTAATTGATTAAAGCACATGTCATTTATTGAGCCACATTTTCAGACAGAAAGCTTTACTTTCCTTTCTCCTGCTATGACTCTATCTGCATCTGTATGTTGTCCTCGTGTTAAATGTATCAGCCAGGGCTCAAGAGACAGACCTGGGTAGCTCTCGTTAATTCTTATACTCTCTCCCTCTATCTAGTTCGGGCTTTTTACATCTATAGCTGGATTGGTGGATTCTCTATGGTCTTTTATCTGAGGCCCTCATAGTTTAGTTTTCTGGGGAAAAGAATGGAAATCCTCATGAAGGCCTGTCTAAAATTTGCTCTAAATGCGAGAAACCATGCGGGAGGTGTTGGGGCAATGAAAAGAGATCGGAGGGGTGGTTCCAATAAGAGTGTTCATTTGCTATTCAGCTGTTTATCTTTTCATGCACAATCTCATAGTCAGAACACTCAAGGGGGAATGTTTGGACTCCTCTTCCACCTCTGGCCTACTACACATTTGTTTATAAATTTTGTGGCATCTCTTTTGGTCATTTGGAGACTTCTGGGTTCTTGTTTGTATTCTTAGCTGAGGTCTGTGAATAGTTGAGTCACAGATCTGATATCTTATTCCAATTAATTTAAGATAGTATGTGATACTTTAATATTGAGAGACTTGTGCTTTAATATGGAAAGTCTGATGGAGTGTTGAGCAGCATTAAGTTTATTATAGGGCTTTACCTACTCAAGTAAAATTTTGAATTAAAGAATCAGTTGCAGGCTTTCCAGGAAAGCTTAACCCAAAAAATTTTCAATGAAATTTCAGTCAAATAACTCTTAGTTCTTATGTCTTCTATAAAAAGGAAAAATACCTGCGGTCAAAGCTAAAACCTATTCACATCACTTGTATTAAGCTCCATTTAAGAGGTTCATAATTTTTTCATTAAAAGGAAAAGCTGTTTTTTCCATTCCATTCTGCAAAATACTCTCCTTGTTATGGAGATTGTGGTCTAATTTGTGTAGCTGGAGCCAAATTGAATCACCATTTTTGAGCCCAATTTGTGACTGGCTGAATTGGACCATTGTTACTGGAAAAAAGCAAAATGCATTTTTCTGAAGCCCTTGAGGTGTTGAAGACATAATGTCTGCAAGAAGGTTAAAAAAAAAGGTCTGAACTATTCTTATGTGTAATAATATGACTGAACACTTGTCCCAGAAACTGTTTTGACCAGAGTCTAAACAGGCACATGTGAGAGTTAAACTCTTCCATGGTACAATACACAAAGAGTTCACACTTTGTTTCGTTAATTTTTACTGAGAGTACATGGCTTAGAAGTAGGGCAAAGTGGGAAGGATTTGAGTAGCTGAAACTATGGGGAGCTTGTATGAAGGTTTATATGCTGTCATCGGAGACACAGACTCTTTTTTGAATTACAAAGCTATTACTTTTGAATTTCATGTTGTCAAATATCCCAGGGTTTCCACTTGGCATTTACTAAACCATTTATAGGGTTTCCTTCTGGAGCTAGCAGAACTCAGGCCTGGCAGAGACCTGATAAAGTTCTAGTCCTGGATAGAGTGAGAAATAAAATCTCATTGTACTCCTGTATTCCAGAGAGGATAGATAAACAAGTCCCATAAAAATATGTCTATTGTATTACTTTCTTTGGGATTTTCTCCTCCCCAATACCGTGGTGTAGTTTGGGGACCCACTACCACTACTGAGGTGAAATTCTGTATTAAAAATAGAAGGTGCTTAAAGAACTCAAGTGGTATATCATACTCTATGCTACATTAATTTGAAATTAATTTCAGTCACACAAATACCTGTGGAACTCTTTTGAACAATTGGGTCACATTTTTCCATTAGAAAAATCAGAAGGCAAACATATGGCTGCATTTGGTTATCGCCCTAAAATATCTTTGGCTTGAAATGATGAGCCTGTGTGGCCTATACAAATAGCTGGTTGGAAAGCACAAGACATCAAGATATTATTCTTGTTGTAGTGTTTAACACGTTTTATGCTCACAAAGTGCAGTTATTAACAAGAGACATTTTTCAGAAATGTCTTACGTGAGATTTCTGTCATATAACCAACTTTTAATAACTATATCATGGAATCACAGGATTTTAGATTTGCAAAGAATTTGAAAATTTACCAACTAGAATTCCCTCTCTGCTTTTAAATAAAACAACATTTCAATCATGTGCATTGCTACAAAATTCTCGGGAGAAATGCACTTTATTTCAGCAGTCTCCAGGCAACATGTCCAGTGTACCTAAGGAGGTTCTAGGTGGGTTATGGGGCTTATTGGCGATACAGTCCCTTAAACTGTAGGGAGGAGCTTGGGGGCGGAAATTGGACGAGGTTTTGGAGCAGTGGGCCGCTTGCTTTTAGTCCATCACTTTTTAGCAATAATGTCTCAGTATAACATTATAGAAATATGAGTTTTTTCTTAAAAAAACAAACTGGGAGGCCTGTGCCTTTTGGTACCCGGGACACCCCCATTGGCCCGTGACTCGTATATTCTGCACCCGAAGTGCACATGTACCCTCCATTCTTCGCGCTTCAACTTAGCCCTGGATGAGTTCCGGAAGAAACAGGGAAGAGCTCCCGTCGCGGACCCAGCTCTGGTGCGCTTGACGCCTGTGGGCTCCCAGCTCTGCTGCGACAGCGGCAACGTGCGACTCGTCAGGAGCTGCTCCGAGTCAGCCTCGCGGGGAGGACGACTGGCTGGGCCCCCCGCGCCCCTCTGTCCTGCTCCCGCGCACCAGCCAGGTGCCTCCGGTGCCTCCGGAGCAGCCTCGGGGCTGGCGCTGGCGTCCGTCTCGTCTCGTCTCACACTCAGCTCAGGTTTCCGACGTCTGACCCACTTGCTTCCTGACTGGGGCGCTGACTCCCAATGTGCTGCCGAGAAAGGGAGGCGCAGAGCCACGCGGTGAGTGTGGGGGCGCCAGGCCCTCACGAGGTTGGTCCCCAGGCCGGGCGCTTCCTGGGGAGGGGAGAGACCAGGGAGGAGGCTGAGAGGCAGGCGGAGCGGCGGGGCCTTTCTGCCCTTCGGGGACATGCCGAGGAGACGTGGAGAGCCGCCGGCGTGTACTGGATACCTCTGCGGGACGCGGGAACCAGATCACCGTGTATCTTGAGACACAGAGCTACTGACTGCGGCAGACAGGGCGGCAGCCCCTCCGCGCGCTCTTCCTGGCTTCACACGCGTCCTGTCGTTCTTAGCACTTTGTGACGCGGCTCTCTGTCTCCGTCCAGGAGCGTTTTTAGTTGCGCTGCTGTGGGTGCCTGGATGCTCTGAAGGGAGTCAACAGATCGGTCTCTGGTGGTCGTTTTGGCTTTGAAAAGAGCCGGAAGTTGCCCGATGTCGGCTCTGTTGAATGCGGTAGATGAGGACCCACCGCCATGCCTTCCCAGGGGATAGTCCCGGAAGAGCATTCCCTGAATTTTGTACCCCATCTTGTGAAGACGCTTACGAGAGAGGACTTTCAAAACTGCTTCAGAAAATGACAAGAACAAAGGGATAAATGTGTTCAAAGCAGGAAGGAGAGTTGTGAGGGGGAATTAATGGGACTTGTGTCTTCTATTATCAGAAACTTTTACTTTTTTTTTTTCTTCCAGCTAGGGCCTTACTACACAGTGCGTGATGGCCTCGAGTTCACTGTAGCCCCGGCTGGCCTAGAACTCACAGTTATCCTCCTGCCTCAGCCTGCCGAGTGCTGGGGTTATAGCCGTAAATCAGCACACTTAATTTACAGTAAACCTTTAAATTTAAGCATTCTGCTATTTTTATCATCCCTTGTACAACAGAAAATGAGACTGAAAGCATAGCTAAGTCTGAAAATACTTAAATGTTATTAGACTTCAACTTTTTCTCTGTGTACATATGTGTGTAGCTGTATGTTCACATGTATGTGCATAACCTGGCATACTGTAAGTTCATAGGAGACTGTCAATCTATTTATCTACCACCTAGCTACCAAGAATATACTAGGTAATATGTTAGTAATCAGTAGTACCAAGATAAGTACATTTTTAGTAGGTTTTGTACATATTATAACTTTAAAAGACATTTTTTTGCATAGTTTATCTCCTTTTATGTCAGTAGCAAGTTATGACAGAGACATCAGTCTTTCTGAGGTGCACCAGGTCCTGAGTGCCTGGAGGGGAAGCTGTGGGAAGTGGTGTCTTGTGTCCTGAGCTGGCTCCTTTCCCTGTGACTTAGCAAAAAAATAATGAACTATAAAGTCTATGAAAAATCAAACCTACCACAAGTGAAGTTTATCAGGTACCAGAAGCTAAAAATTATGCAGTTGGGTAGAAAGACCAAAACTCCATCTGTCAACTTTCTCAAATATCTTGTGCCTTGGGAAAAAAAAAAAATCTTGCTCCTTTGATAATGTTTGGGAGACTATGGGTAGAGTCAGACAGGCTGCTTGAGTTTCCAGTCAGAGATTATGCAGAGAAATCTTGTGCTGAATGACTCAAAGACCTGCTTTCTATCAAGTGGTAAAATCAGCATCTTTTAAAGCACTTCTGCACACTGCTATAGAGGAGGTACAGGCAGAAGCAGCATTTATATTTTTAAGCCTATGTAGACAGACACTCAAGACGGCATTTTTCTAAATGAAGGAGAAATGGGGAAACAAACTGGGAAAAAAAATGTCACCAGAGATCTTATCCATTATCATTAAATACAGATACACAGTATAGAAGGCAGGCGGTGTTACTTTCTATTCCTGGCAGAGCCTGAGGCGGCGGTTTGCCTGGGTGCTGTAGGACCTCGGCAGGTGGGCGGAGCCTGACCAAGGCGGTGGCATGGAGAAAGAAAACTGCCAACACAGCCAGGGGGGCCCTGTAGTGCAGACAGCTGGTGCACCTCAGTAGGAGGAAAACGGGCGTCCAGTTCGGATGTAAGGAGTGGGGAATTTGGTGGAATTCAGTGAGGGAGGGAAGCAACCATTAAAACTGTTTCATTGACTCAAACTAGAAAGATAGGTGGAACCTTTATTTCAAGTGCACCATGGGTAATTTAGAGCAATTCAAATTTAAATGAGCAGGACTTAGTGAATCTTGTTTAGGAACCAAGAAGAGATGGGTGTTACATAAGTCAGCCATGTAGATTCAGTCCGTGAAATCCCTTCTCTACCCTTCTCAACAGCTTGTCAGTACTTTACACAAAACTCTCAGTCATCTGCTTCTTTGCTGTGGCCTCTTCTCTAGGTTTCTGGGAGCCCAGTCTTGCTGCAACTCCTTGGCATAGCAAATTCCTTCCTGCTTTAGAGGATTTGCCTTCTTGAATCTCTTATCTAAGCTTTGCGTCGTTTTTCAAATTTTAGCTTAAATGCTACCTCGTGAGGGAGCCTTTGTTGATGTTTCCTTATGTCAGCCACATGCTTGCTTCTGATAATTTCCTTTTCTAATTTCATGACTTTTTTCTTTTTGTCTTTCTTCCACGAGTGAGGGTAAAAGATGCACGAGAGGAGTTTCTACTTGTTTCCTTGGCACTGTCTTTCAAATCTGAGAGAGCGTGACTGGCGAAAGGAGCTAGAGCATTTTGAAAAGGAAAAGCTTGAAGAATGCGGGCATTCACATCCCCTTCTGCGATGGTGCAATAGTACAGAGCACCAGGCACGGAAACTTCACTTATTGGATATTTTCAAGGCAGACAGAAATTGTGAAAAGCAGGTAAAAACAGAAACAATGCCCTGTAAGAGCCGGATTCACACAGAGTTAGTGTAGTTAGTGAAATGTCAAATAGAGCTCTAGCTTACTAAGAACTGAGGACGTTGTGTAAACCGATTTTTTAAAAAAAGTTGATTATGCTTTGGATTCACAGTTATATTGTGGTAATAAATCGCTCAAAGACTAGAAAATAAATATGTTTCCTTGCTGCTTGTTCACGTCTCCTTACTGCCTGAGCACTGAGAAAATGCAGCGTGCCAATGTGTAGAAAGTACATGGCCCGCGTCCTGATTTACCTCATTTATTGCTCCATGTGACAGGCACTAGCAATAGACGAAAAGAGGAATCTTGACCTCACATAGCTTAAAGTTTCAGTTTTTATTGGCAGTTTTTTTCAAAGCCTCTTTTTTATATGAAGATATTTATTTATGTGGCATCTATGCCTGTGGTCATTTCTCACTGAAGATCTTTAAGTATTTTAGTCTGATATCTCCTGAATATTTTCTTCAATGTTTACCTTTGCTATCTTGTTCCAATAAGATGTAGTGGGTAAATTGTTAATTAAGTAATTATTTGAGGGAAAACTATACTTTAAAAGAATTCTCACTACTAGAATTACTTTATTTTTAAAGTGGAAAACTAGAATAATTATGCATTTTATGACATTACCCAATGGAGAAAATAATTTTGCCATTATCTTCTTATATTTTTCTGTCCTTACAATATGGTGTGAAATACCCAAATTTTAAACAGAGCAAGAAAAGAATAAAAGTCGCTATGGTTTTTTTTAGATGAAAACCTCCTAAAATGGTGTAATATACTATAAATCATCTTTTCTTTCTTTGGGTGTATGAATAAAAGTATAATACAAAAAGGACATGATTCCAGAACTTTTTAGCATTGTGATATACTTAACACTACAAGAGAAAAAGGAATTGAACAAAATAAAATTACTTAAAATCTGGGAATGATCTCATACAGAAAACAGTAGACAGACCATCCACTTAAATACAGAAAAAAGGGAAAAAAATTCAACGTAGTCTAGAGCTGTATTAACATTGTTTTAGAAAGAAAAAATAAAAGCAAAGTTAATAACATGTAACAAGCAAGCAACATAAGTGTAATTTTAATTATAGAATTCAGAATAATGCTTTAACTATATTATGAGTAGCTGAGAAGACAGTAGCAATTATCTAACCAGTGTCCAGAATCATATTATTACAGTGTTTCCATAGTGCTGGAAGTTTGCAACATGCTGTAAGAAACATAGAATGTTAGAAAACAAAAGACCTTCTCTATCCTATTGGTTTGATGGAAAATAATACAATTCAAGTTTAAAAAGTTATTAAAAGACAAAATGGTGAGATCTAATTGTGCAGCACTGAATTTTCAATTCCTCTTCCACTGAATAGGAACATTACTGTAGCGAGGAAAGTGTTTTAGAACAGTAAAATGGTGATTATATGCAAAATTAGCAACTTTTGGGTATCATAATTTAATTTCCTGTTCTACACTAAATCTAGTTTTCATAAATTTAAGTGAAATATTTCACACTGATCAAACACTACAAAAAAGGAATAGAGTACATTTATCCATTTTTCAAACATGTTAATATTTTAATTAACTATAGTATAACTGTCAAAGCCAGACAATTAAGTTGATGTTTTACTATTAACTAATTGACAGACCTAATTCAAATATTCTAGTTTCCCCCTAGTGTTCTTTATCAGGCCATGATCCAATCCAGTGTCTCCAGTGTGTGCAGCTTTCCACAGTTTCTGTCGCAGCAGATCCGCTGTGATTTTTCATTCTTGATCTTACCACCTTTGAAGTGTATGGGGCAGGATTTAGTAGACTAAATATACCTCAACTTAAAATTGTATGATGCTCACTTGTGCTCAAATTTATATTACATATATTTAGTAAGACTAACGAAGAGATTTTGTATATACCTCAGTGCATTTTAGGAGATGCACTCTATTTTCTGACTCCACAAAAGTTTCCAAGCTTTTCTTTGTTTTCTCTATTCCAAACCTGCTTAATCTTGGAGAATGATATTTTTAAAATAAAAGTGACTTGAAAAATGAGTTTGGAGGGGTGTGGCTCATTGGTACTGTATGTGCCTGGCAAGTGCAAGGTCTTGAGTTTGATCCCTAGTACTGTGCACACATGCACGCGCGCGTGCACACACACACACACACACAGAAAGAGATTAATTTGGAGAATGATAGGAGAAAGCTAAAGTATTATTCTGATTATAAAAATTGACATATGCTTTTTATTACAACTTTAATAAATTTTCAGAAAAGACAACATTGTAGAAATCATTTGATTTATTAAGCATCCCAGGATAATCACTGTTAAACTTTCAGTGTATGTTCTTCACATTACTATTTGGCTTCATGAATAGCTAAATGCATAATTTTGAATCCTACTTCTTTTACTTTATATAAAATTTAAACATTTGCTTGTCATTAAATAGTCTTCCAACATGCAATTTTTGGTGACTGACTCTTCCAGTGTTGCTTTTCTAGTGGGATTTAGGAGTTAATTCCTGGGCTCTTGTGCTGAGAGCTTCACTGAGCAGGTGTGCTCCTGGTGTAACATTTTATATATGTTGGTGATGAGCTCAAGTATGTACAACTGCAATGTAAAATGGGAAAATAAAAGCGTGGTTTGTTTCCCTTCTGAAGAAAAATACAGTTGGGATTTTTGAGGATGAATGGAAGTAAAACGAGGAAAAGATAAATTTCCACCAGCAATAAGAAATACACAGTAAGGGAGAGCTATACACTGAGCAGACTGGTGATGGATTCTGCTGACTTTTACTATATATTATCTACAAAAGGAATTCTGATCTCAATCAGGTTTTCCCTTGTTAATACATCAACACAAAATTTAGTGGCTTAAAACATTATACTTAAAAAAATTCCTTCTCATTCTTCTCTGCATTGGAAGAGCAGCTTTTCTCACTTGGCCTGGTGAGGATCGGATGAAACAGTGTAGGATAACTCGAGTCACTCTGCTGATGCCTTCTCTGGGAAGGTAAGATCTCTCCACACATGACTTCTCATCTCTTACATGGGGACGGAAAGTTCACTGTTATAAGAGAAGACACATTCTAAATAAGGTAAGAACTTTTCAAGCCTTTAATAATATTTGTTGAGGGGCTGGAGATTTAGCTCAGTGGTTCCAGCACCTGCCTAGCAAGCACAAGGTCCCTGGTTTGACCCCTGGTAACCACGAACCACAACGCTGGGCGTGGTGACTTACGCCCACCAGCAATCAGTGCCACACACCACAGTGCCAGGTGTGGTGGCTAAATGCCTATAATCCCAGCACTCGGAAGGCAGAGGCAGGAGGACTGCTGAGTTCAAGGCTTGCCTGGGCTACATAGTGAGCTCAGGGCCAGCTTGAACTCCAATTGAGACCCTGTCTCAAAAAAAAAATATTGTTGATGTCTTATAGATCAAAGGAAATTTCAACATAAGCCAGATTTGAGGGCTGCCAAAACAAATTTCACGACTTGTTAATGAGAGTGGTGACAAATCTCATTGCAAATAGACATGTATGAAGGCATAGAAGGATCACTACTATCTTCTCACATAATCTACTATACTTGGTGATCTCAAGACGAGATAAGGAATATAGATTGAATAGCAGAATATGGGTGAAGTTAAAGCAATTTCAGAAGGTCTGTGGATGACCTTTGAAATGTTCACCAACTTTTTGAGAAGGCAGCTACTTCGGATTTCATTTCACCATTCGTGATATTAACTTGAGCAGTCAGTCATTAGCATAATTAATTCCTTCTCTTAAAAGCCTCTCTGTGTCTTTTCTGGAGGCTTTCAGATCAGGGTAAATCTTGATGTTCACTTGACAAGTCAACATGGAGGGTCCTGCCTCTTGCTTTCCAGCTCATGCTTTTGCGGTATATAAGACTGATGGCTGGAAGGTATCCTAAACCCTGGAATCTGTGACTGTGTTTTACTTTGTGCAGCAGCAAGACCTTGCAAATTGGTCTAGGTTAAGTGCTTTGAATTAGAAATTATTCTGGACTATGTATCTGGTTAGTCTCAACTTGGTGACATGAGGAACAGCATCATTCGCTTTGAAAATGGAAGAGGTCCAGGCGCAAAGGAAAGCAGGTGCCCTCCAAGAGCTGGAAGAGGTTCCAGGAAGGACGCAGCTCTGTCCGCACCTTGATTGCAGCCCAAGGAGGTCCGTGTCAGGGGTGGTAAGAATAATGATTGATGTTGTTTCAGCCCATGAAATTTGCTAAAATTTGTTACAGAAGCAATAGAAAGGTAATCCATGTAGAGGCAGATAAAACAATTCCTCACTAATGAACCATACAGATTCACAGGATCTCAAAGGATCCTTTAAGTCAGAATGTTAACGACAAGAATGCAAAGCACCTGTTGACAGCTGTGACCAACCAGAGTTTACCAAAGTTTTCAGACTGTGTATTTCTTTTTTTTTTTTTTTTTGAGACAGGGTCTCACTTTGCAGTTCAGGCTGGTCCTGAGCTCACTATGTAGCCCAGGCAAGTCAGGAACTCAGCAATCCTCCTGTCTTTCCCTTCCGAATGCTGGGATTACAGGCATGAGCCATTACACCCGGCACTGTGGTATGTGGTATTGATGGCTGGTGGGTGTGAGCCACCATGCCCAGCATTGTATGTGGTTACTGGGATCGAACTCAGGACCTTGCACTTGTGAGGCAGGCGCTGGAACCACTGAGCTAAATCTCCGTCTCAGACTCTGTGTATTTCTGATCATCTAGTCAACGCATAGTCACTGACACAATGAGTGAGTTTTGGCTGGTGCTTTTTGCTTACCAACTTACATCGTTCTCTGTGGACAGCTATGAGGTGGGTACCAGCAATTTTAAAATCTGGCTGGGTTGAAAAATTGGGAATAGAAGGACAGATGATGGGATATGAACTGCTGTTTTGTTGAGTTCCATAGAGTTGTTTATAGCTCATCTGTCTCCCCTTCCCGTCATGTTTAGATGTTGCTTGTGAATTTCTCCTCTCCAAGTCCAAACTCAGCATCTTCCTACATCTACCTCTTCTGACTCTTTGTTCAAACAATCTTGATGAATGTAGTTCCTTTGAATTTCTCTGATCATCCCTATTAAAGTGTAAGCAAAAGGAGGCACTTAACATGGTTTGTGGTCAGCCTATTGATGGGGTTGTTTTGTTTTAGTTGATTTTAGACTGTGGTGTATATAAGAATTACCTACGGAGCTTGTTAAGCAAAGTTCTGATTTATGAGCTTGAGATCCAGAGGTGCTGATTCAATGGGTCGCAGTGCAGTCAAGGAATCTTATTCTAAACAAGTGCCCTTAGATTGTTCTGTTGTACACAGGCTAGAGTTTAAGAAAATAGTTCTTGTTTATGATCCAATTGGTTAAAAAGTGAAAGAGAAATTAATGAAATACATGTGGATAATGTGTACCAAGATTTAAATATTGATATACTAATTTGGACTCTTCATATGCTTTTGCTTTGACAAAAAAATAATTTCCTCTTTCGTATACTGCTATGGCTGGGACTTCAACAGCTGTAAGCAGGTCAGCTTGGGAAAGCCTGGAATCTAAGAGCAGGCATAACTGTGAGTTGTCTGAAAAACAGGAGCACAGCCAGAGGCTGATTTATTTGGGGGAAGGGCATGTGGCCTATCAGTCTAGGAAGATTACCTGAAGTAGCACCATGAGTTCAAAATAAAAACCAAGAAACAGAAAGGAATGGATGAATGCATTGGTTAGTGAGCTTTCCACTGCTGTGACAAAATACATGAGATAAACTTCAAGGGGGAAAGTTTATTTTAGCTTACAGTTTCAGAGAATTCAGCCCATGACATGGCTGCTTGGTTTCCAAAACTGTGACGTTGAACATAATGATGGGGAACCCATGATGAAGCAAGACAGTTCAGATTGTGGCAGACAGAAGGAAGAGAGGCCTATCTGTCTGTCTGTTTATCTGTCTGTCTATCTGTCTAGCTATCTCTCTATCCACCCATCCTGAGAAAAGCCCTATATTGAAGTAGAGACCTACTTCATCCAACTAGGCTCTACCTCCTGAGCTTTCCACCTTCTCCCAGCCCAGGACCAAAACTACTGCTCTTGAGTCTGCAAAACATTCTAGATCACAAGTGAACCATTCTACTGCTGGCCCCCAAGGGCCCATGAATCCATCTCGAAGGGTCCCCATAGTCTTATCAGCTCCAGGATTGCTCGTGTTCAAGTTCAAAGTGTCCTGTAAAACTCAAGGCAGACTCCTCTCTGTGACTCCCTGAAAAATAAAACAAGAAAGTTTACATACTTCCAAGATAGAATGACACCAGGTAAACATTCCCATTCCAAAAGGGAGGTAGTAGAGAATATCAAGGAATGATTGTACCAAGGAAAAGGCACAGGGCAAGCACTAAATCCTGTATTTTCCTGCCCAGTGGTTTGGGCCTGTGGTGGTGGGATGTGGGCCTCAAAGGCTTGGGAAGCCCACCCCTGTGGCCTAGCTTGCTGCAGCCCACAAATGATCCCTCATGCGTGGACTTCGCTCACTGCCTGTGGCTTCATTGGGGAGATGTTCCACATTCTTGGATCTCTCACTTCTTGGGGGTAATGGCAGCCACATCATTCCTGGATACCTAGGCTTTCTTTTGAAATCTGAGTGGAAGTTTCTGTGACCACACAACTGTCTCGCACTCTGTGTACCAGCAAAACCAGCATTTCATGAATGATGCCAAGTCTTCTGCCAGCCTGAGTTGTAACTGGGCTTATG
Source organism: Thryonomys swinderianus (assembly GCA_004025085.1). Taxonomy (NCBI): domain Eukaryota; kingdom Metazoa; phylum Chordata; class Mammalia; order Rodentia; family Thryonomyidae; genus Thryonomys; species Thryonomys swinderianus. The sequence goes on along the minus strand of PVIC010010239.1, from coordinate 18,400 downwards.
TAGCAGGATCTGAGTATCCAGATGGCTGAACACGATGAAAGGAATCCTGGAGACATAGCTTTCTACCTGGGTCTGAAATAGTAGAACACCCTGGTTCAGTCTTCTCAAAGTAGCTTTTCATAGGAGTTTGCACTCTCTTCCTTTGAATTTGCCATGGGTAGTGCCAGGCAATTTCTAATATGTCCTCAGAACATCTCAAAGCATTCCTTAAAAGCTTAAAAGTGTTCCTATTTTTCATCTGCCACTAGTCAGGAGTGAGGGATGATAATGGCTGAAAGAGTACAAGGAGAGATTTCTATGGCATTATTAATATTTCAGATCTTTATAAGGCTGGATATAACATAGTCATGTGCATTTCATTTTTTAAAATTGAGCTAATGCTTAGGATTGAACCCGAGGCCTTGTGCATGCTAGGTAAACTCTACCACTGAGCCATGTCCCCAGTCCAGCACATGCATTTCAAATTATTAAAACTGTACATTTAAAATTTGTGCTATTCAAAGGGAAATGGGGTGTGGGGGTAAGTAACAAGGAGAAGAAAAATATGATGGTAACACAAAAAGGGAAACAAAGCTTATATATATAGGGGTGGGGCAATGGGAAAAAATGAGAAATGGTGTTATATGCTGGTACAAATTCTCAATATTGTGTATGAACACAATGTATATATAATGTAGCAATTAAGATTCAAAAAATTTGTGCTATAGATTTATATATTGATACAAATAAATGAAATACACAAACGAGACTTACTTAGTAACATTTGCTTTTATTCACTGTCCAAGGAGGTTTTTTCATGTCTTTAAAATCAGGGAAGGGGGTGGGTATTTGCCTCAAGTGGTAGTGCACCTACCATGGAAGCAGAAAGGCCTGAGTTTGATCCCTGGTACCAAAACAAATAAACAAACAAAAACACAGCCAACCAACTAAACAAAAAAACACCACGGAAAAGAAAACTGGTGTTGGGCCTTTGTGAAAGTGATCAGACTGAACTATGCACACTTCAGTGTTTCACTAGTACTCTTATGTTCCCTGCCATAAATTGGCCTCAAATTAGCGAACTGTTCTGGATATGTTATCCATGTTACCCATAGTCATCTCTCAGTCATTCAGATTTGTTATCAGCTACAGGGTGTGCTTCATAGACTTTTACTGATTTACCCTGTCTAGGAATTTCATAATGCGTGTGTTATAAGCAAGCTTTCATCCATCAGGCTACTTTGAGTTAGCACTTTGCAAGGTAATTCTTTTCCTTATTTTATTTAAAATTGGATTTACAGCTCTCTGGTTTTTGTTATGTCCAATTTGTGGTTACAAATGGAAATGCTATTTAGACTTATTGCAGCAATGTGTAGAAATCTTGGCCTAAATAGAGAATATAGTTAGGTTTCTTTTCTAGGTTACTTTCTTATTGCTTATTCAAAAGGAGGGATATGTAGAAAGTTTTAAAGTGATCATCATTCTTTCCTGTTATCTTTCGGTCATTTTGTCTGTCTATCTATCTATCATCTATCATCTATCTACCTATCATCTATCTATCTATCTATCTATCTATCTATCTATCTATCTATCTATCTATCTATCTATCTATCTATCTATCATCACCACAGTGGACTTTCAAGTTATGATCTGTCTCACATGCAAGCAACTTGGGTTATGATCAAAGTCATGAATGCAGGTCTTTCCATTGTGAGCTTAGCTGAGAAACCCTGGGCCATTGTCTCTCTAAGGACACTTGAGATCTGCCTGGAAGAAAGTGTGGCCTAAAGTTATACAGGAGACAGACTCTGGAGGCTGTGGAGGAGCCCGAGCCTTCATCTGACCCTGTGGTTGATGACATTGTCACTGTAGCAGAGTCTGCGGGCTGCAGGCAGACAGTGGTGATGCTGCGGACCTGGTGAGGAACAGTCAGAGGAACTGTCTACAGAGGCACTTCAACCACTTCCACTGAGCAACAGAGATTGGCAGATGAGTTTTCTGATGAGGAGGGAGAGTATCAACAATGAGTTCAGCAAAGCTCTTCTGAAATAAAGGAAATTCTAAAATGTGGGCTGAGCTACAACCATCTGTAGAGAAGACCCACCCAGGTAGAGAAAAAGCCAATCACTGCGCTCAATTACTTAATGACACTGTCGTGTTGTGCTAAAAAAGTGTTAAAGAAAAGACAGAAACAGACAACCTGAGACCAGTTTTTGGTATTGAAAAGGTTGAGACTTGTCCAGAAGTAGGTCCTAGTGGGCTACAGACTCTCCCAAGGAGAGAAAGGACACAGAGAGCCAGATTCCTGATGTTCTCATGGAAGGGGACTCTGCTTCCAAACAGTAACCGCCTTCCAGTTCATCTTCCCTTCCTGTAAACCAAAGATGTCAGTTTGAATGGTGAGTAAAGCAGAAATTGGAAAACTAGGGAAATTTTATAACTTCTGGGTGAATACACTAGGAAAATTATGGGTGTTTCTAGTAAAGTGTGCACATTATGCAACCTCTTTTATTATTAAAATGTTAAGGGGTGCTTTGGAAGGTTTGGAATGCAGTGTGGGTATTTCTATTATTTCTTATGAGAAAAATAGTTGTGACTTAAAACAACTTGAGTTACAACCAGATCTTGTGAATGAAATAAATTAATATGTCAAGGGTCCATTGTCTGTCTGTCTGTCTGTCTGTCTGTCTGTCTGTCTGTCTGTCTATCTATCTATCTATCTATCTATCTATCTATCTATCTATCTATCTATCTATCTATCTATCTCCTTACAGGATATTAAAGTGCTTTGTAAAGAGCTATAAAGGTTCTAACTTTCAGTATGTTGTGTTACTATTGTAAACTAAACTGTATCATCGTTCTTTTAAAAGCCCTTACTGGAATCCAAGTGAGACAAAACCCTTCGCTAGTGGTTTTTCCTTGGACCCATACCATCAATCCCTTTTTCTGTGTGTTTTTAGCCTGCAGCATATGTTTTTATACTTGAAAATCCTTTCTTGCATACCTGCTTTTCATTTGTAGTGAAAATATGAGTTAAAGTCCCTATTTCCTATGGCCATATATCTGTAAAAATTAAATTTTTTCAGTCTAATTAATATTACAATTTTCATTAATATCTAACTGATGAAATAAATATGTAAATATAAATTTTGAAAAATGAATAGACAATTAAAGGTATTTTTGTCCTTTATTTTGAAAGGTTTGTATTAGTGCTTATATGTGCATTATTTATTACTAACATAAAATGTTTCACATTAATTTCATTACTATTTTTGTTTATAAAGCTGAAAATATAAATATTTTTAATGTAAGTGGATAAAAAAGGCTTTTTAAAGTAAAAATGTTATTTTTAGTCCTTCATGAATAGGTCAAAATTCATATAGAGACATATTATTAAAATGATATTGAAACTGTCAGCTTGAATATGACCTTCTTTTTCACTGAAAGCTAAAATTTAGGTCTGACTTGCAAAAGATTGAGCCCAGTCATTAGTGATTTTCTTTCTCAGTACCAAAAAGTACTCTCTGCAGCATTTCAAGTGATTTTCTTTTTTGTTACTTTTTAAGGTAAAGGTACCTTTTCTACAAGAGATTCAGAAAGAATTGTAAAAAAAATTATTTCAACATATTTATTCAATAGGTTTTTGATGTAGCATTTCTGTTTTATAAATTGTTTTATATTTGTCTTCATCAACATTTTAAGCTTTTCTTTCTCCTCCCTCCCTCCCTTCCTTCCTCCCTCCCTCCTCTCCCTCCCTCCTTCCCTCCCTCTTTCACTCCTCCCCTTTCTCTCTTTCTTTCTGACAGGATCTGGCTTTGTAGTTCAGAGTGGTCCTGAGCTCACTATGTGGCCTAGGCCAGCCTCAAACTCAGCAATCCTCCTGCCTCTGCCTCCCGAGTGCTGGGATTACAGGCATGAGCCACCACACCTGGTACTGTGCTATGTGGTACTGATTGCTGGTGGGCATGAGTTACCATGCCTGGTATTGTATGTTACTGGGAAGGAACTAGGGACCTTGCGCTTGCTAGGCAGACTCCAGAACCATTGAGCTAATCTCTGGCCTGTTATTTTAACTTTTAAGTCATAGAAAAGGTCTCCATTATAAGCTAGTTGAAAAATTTACATTTTCATATTTTTACAAATCAGCCAAGGCTAATTCACTGTCACAAAAAAGTCTAATTTGTCATTTTCAGTGTTAAGGTGTTCAGAAAACAACGATGTTTTTCCATTATTAGTTTTGAATGGACTTTAGGTATTACTATGTGTATATTTTCCTTTGTATTTTTCCCATCCCTTCCATTTGCATATTACAAAATGCTATCATATTTCAATAGATCTGTGAGTTAGGAAAGGGTTTGCAGAGTTAAATTGTAAATCCTGTCTTTCCTGAAATAGTCATCTACTGTATAATTAGAAAGTACAGCAGTGAAATCAGGGAAATAAAATCTGTTTGAAACATTTCAGGAATTCAAAAATGGCATTGCTTTATAGATATTTAGTGTTTTGAAGAAAAAAGATTAAAGATGCAACTTTTGTCATTTTCATATAATTTTTAAAAATTTATAAAATAGTCTTTATATAGTTACCTCATGCTTATTTAAGAACCCAGAGAGAAAAATGCCAGCTGATATATTTGTATAAAAATATGCCGTATTAATTAAGTGCAAAGTATTATTTCTAAAAGATAAATATTTCTGAAGGAAAATCTATCCAAGTTTATTTGAAAATTGGAACCAAGGATAACATAGTGAGCATCCACAGTTGGAACACTTGGAAGCCCTCACCTATTATTTTGTCCTTTTCAGTATATGTTCATTTTCTCAAGTTGAAATTATAGTCCATATATAATTAACACTTTTCATTTATAATAATACTTTGTCATATTACTAACAGTTTTAGAAACCTGATTTTAATGACAAGATAATATTTTGTGATAAGGATACATCTCAATTTGTCATTTCCAGAAACTTCTGCTCTTGTACTTCTGTTATAATTAATCACTTTTCTTTCTACATGTCTAGCTTTTCCTTCAGGTAAGTCTTTAGAAATTAAATTTTCAGAGCAAGAAACTTAGAGATTTTAAAAGTCTGCATTCATTGGCAAATTTATTTTATTTTATTTTTTAAATTCTGTATTGGTACATTTTATATACAGCTCACAGTCATACTCAACACTGGGGAATTTGTACCAGTATATGACATGAGTTAATTCTCATTTTTACCCGTATCCCTACCTACCCTACAACCCCCCACCTCCTATATACATGTGCTTTCTTTTTCTTTTCAAATCGTATTTATTCTTTCCTCTCATTACTTTCCCCTAGCATTTTCCTTTTGAATATTTGCTATTTCACAAAATCTGTCATACATTCTACTCATTTACATCTACAGATTCTCATACCAGAGGAAAGATATGGTATTTACATATCTGTGACCTATTTATTTCACTTATTAGTGTGTCCACACTTATTAGTGTGTCAAGGTGTGTCCATTTGCACATAAATGACTCAAATTTGTCATTCTTTATGGCAGAGTAGTACTCCATTTTAGAAAAAAAACACATTCTCTTTATCCAGTCTCCAGTTGATGGGCTTCTGGATTGTTTCCAAGATTGGGCTATCACAAACTGAGCTTCTATGAACATGGGTGCACATATGTCTTTATGATATGATTCTTTTAATTCCCTTGAGTATATTCCTAGCAGGGGAATAGCAGGGTCAAATGGGATCTCTAATCCTAGTTTTCTGAGGAATCTCCACACTGATCTCCATAATGGTTGTACAAGTCTACAATCTCACCAACAGTGGAGAAGGGTTCCTTTCTCCCTGCAGCCTCGGTAGCATTTACTGCTGGTTGATTTTGCAATAGCATCCATTCTTTGTGTAGTTAGATGAAATCTCAGTGTTGTTTACATCTGCATCTCTCAAATGACCAGTGACGTTGAACATTTCTTCATATGCTTCTTGGCTGCTTTTACCTCTGCCTCTGAGAAGTGTCTGATCATTTCAGATGCCCATTTTTGAATTGGGTCTCTAAACTTAGAGGGAGTGATTTGTTTAAGTTCTTCATATATAGTAGCCCTTTGTTTGACAAACAGCTAGTAAAGATTTTTTCCCATGTTGTTGGTGTCTTTTAGCTGTGCCAGTGGTCTCTTTTGCTGTGCAGAAGCTTTATGGTAGGATGAATTCCCTTTTGTTGATTCTTTCTGCTAGTTCTCATGCTATAGAGGTTTTGTTCATAAAGTCTCTGCTTAAGCCAGTGTCTGCAAGAGTTTTACCTAACCTGTTTTACATCAGGTTTATTGTTTCTGTTTTAATGTTTAAGTCTTAAATCTATTGTGATTTTAGTTTAGTACACAGTGAAAAATAAAAAAAGGAATATCTAGGAGTTAATTTAACATGGGAGATGAAAGACCTCTATTCTGAAAACTATAGAACTCTGAAAAAGGAGATAGAAGAGGATGTCAGAAAATGGAAAGATATCCCTTGTTCCTGGGTAGGGAGAACGAATATCATCAAAATGGCTATAGTCCCACAACTACTATACAGATTCAATGCAATTCTGATAGAAATCCCAGCACCATATTTCATAGAGCTAGAGAAAATAATCCAAAAATTCATTTGGAACCACAAGAGACCTAGAATAGCTAAAGCAATTCTAAGGAACCCAGGACATAGCAGGGGGTATTATGATCCCCAATTTAAAACTGTACTATAAAGCCACTGTGATAAAAACTGCATGGTGCTGGCAAAGTAACAGACCTGAGGACCAGTAGATTAGATTAGAAGATTCAGAAACAACCTTAGATGCACTAAACCACCTTATCTTTGACAAAGGAGCCAAACATACTCAACAGAGGAAAGATAGCCTCTTTAACAAATGGTGCTGGAAAAACTGGGCTTTAACCTGCCCAAAACTAAAGATAGATCTATCTCTTTCACTGTGTACTAAATTAGAATTTGTTTTGTTGACAGTACCACCAGTATAAGAAAACCACTACTTGTGTTCTTTCTAGCAGAAATATTTTTTGCAACTAAGTTAAAAATCCATTTCATATTTAAACATATATTATTCCTAAATGATTCTTTGTGTGTTTTTCTCTGTCATGTGTGTTTAGGTTGTTTCTGCTAAAGCAAAAGTTATTCATAAAAATGGTAATGAAAAAGTTGAGTTTTATCAACATTGATGGATATGCTCTACAAAGGCATGGAAACTGAATTAATTAAAAAGAAGTACTTAAAGCATCCCTAGCTTTTCAATATAGATATGCCTTTTTAATGCAATTTGTTTTTAGAGTATTAATTTTAATAAGGTTGGATGTTCAAATTTCATGATAGATACTTTATTTGTAATTTAGCCTTTGATGAGTGACACAAAGTCTTCTGGATATATTTTTCAATGAAATGCTTGTATGGCAGGGAAAACAATGACCCAATGTGCAGTGTCCACATCACAATGCTTATAACATGTGAATATGCTATATAGCTACTATACACGACAAAAGAGAATTTAATTTGCCCTTTGCTTATGGTTCTCAATAAACTGACCTTATTCAAGGGAAATTATCCTGCAGTGTTTGGGTAGGTCCTCTGTAAGGAGAGGGTCCTTAGCAAGACAAAAGGGAGACTGGAATGTCCAAGTAAGTAGATGGGGAGGAATTCAAACTGCTGCTGCTGGCTTTGAAGTTAGAGGCAAACCTACGAGCCCATGAGAAATAGGGTCACCTTCTAGGAACAGAAGATAAGCAAACGCTGTCTCCTAGAGCCAGGAAGGAACCGACCCTCTGGACCCATTGACTTTACTCCTCAGACCTGTCAGACTTGTAACTGTGGAAATATAATAATTTCTTGTTGTGCTAGCCTCCAAGTTTATAGTGATTTGTTATAGTAGCAATACCAAACTAATTCACACATTATTTGTAATTCAGTAAGGATCTAGAATGTTAAAACTTGCCTTAATTTGTAGAATTTTCTGCATTTTATTATTATCCAACTTCCAGTTCTTTTTGCCAGACAACTAATTGATGTTTGTTGCAATTAGACATTTCCTTAACTGACCATCTTAATAAAAATAGATATTTACTGTTTAATGTTACTTTACATTTTTCATGCACTTTATAATTTCACTTTATGTACCAATGAAAATCTATTGCCTCTAATACTGAATTTAGGTTTTATGATAGATTTACCCATTCCTCTCAATTTTGTTACCTTATGATGGAATTGAAGACCTATATTTCAAAAAAATGCAGAATGATAATGAAAATAAGTTTTCTGTAATTTTTATATGAACACTGTGTTAGAATGTCCACATTTAGACTTTTTCATTGTCTTAATGTTTTTAAGTTTGTGTTAGCAGATTTATCCACTCAAGGGGAATATCTGGGTCAAATGGAACTTCTAATTTTAGTTTTTTGAGGAAAAAGCATCATATCATAGTGATATATACAAACCCATGTTTATAGCAGCACAGTTTTTAATAGCTAAATCTTGGAAACAGCCCAGATGCCCATCGATGGATGAATGGATGGATGGATAAAGAATATATGGTTTTTGTATACAATGACTTCTACTCTGCCATAAAGTTGAGGCATTTTTAGGTAAATGGATGCACCTTGAGACCAGACTTTTAAGTGAAATAAATTAGACAGACATGTTTAAATATTTCATTGCTCCTCCTGTGCCAGAAACAAAACAGGCAAATATTGATAAAAATGGATGATAGATATTGGAAAATAGTAATAAAATATTGAAAAGGGAAAGGAAGCAGAGAAAGGGGAAGAGGGAAAGGAAAGAGAAAAAGGGAGGAAAAATAGGAAACAAGTTTTTCATAACAGAGGGGCAGAAGGTTGAAAAGAGTGGAGGGAAATGGAGAAAAAAAGCAAGATATTTCATATACAGGTACAAATTTCCTATAATGCATGTGATCACTATGTTTATCAAAAGTATATCAACAAACTTAATTTTGAAAAACTTCCATAAAATTATTTATCTAGTAACATCTATTGATTTCTACAATATGCAGTTTTTTTCACCTCAATATATGATGATGAGTCTAATCTCATCTCAAGAAGAAAGTGTCTACGTAGCAAAGTGGATGCACCTTGAGATCATAATGCTAGGTGAAATACATCACACACACAGCTTAAATATCATGTGGTTTCTTTTATATGAGAACCCCAAAATATAAAGAAAGAGCAAATTAAAAGACAGATAATAGGAAATACAGAGATGGATCTCTGGCAAATGGGAAGGGGACCAAGAGATGTGGGGAGGGGGGAGGAAGGAAAGTGGAAGGGGATGTACAGCGTCTGAAGACATGTTATGTTCACATGCCAACTCCACCTGATGAATGTAAACATTATGCACTGCAAATATGAATTAAATCAAACAAATACTACAATTAAGAAGTTGCAGTCAAAAGAAGCCTGTTCTGAATTCCTTAGTGCCCGTGACTTAGGTGTGGAGGAACAGCTGAAGTCCACGTGGAGGCTGGTCCATAATGACCTGTGTGCTTTTCTAGATTTCATTTTCTAATGGACATCTGTAGAAGGTCTTAAAGAAGATTATGGTCAATAACAGTTATGTTTTGAAAGATAATTTTGGTGACTCAGTTAAGAACGAGAGAGGAGAAGGCTCTAGTCTAGGCCAAAATTTCAGGCCCTGGTCATTGTGATACAAGACTAGAACTTCTCCTTCTACAAGTCTAATCATCATCTGAAGTGGTTATGGTCTAAGTAAAGGAAAATTATACCAACAATAATTAGTTTTACTTACAAGTGAGCTAATGAAGTGTCTTATGTGCATGGCTTGATTTCCTAACTCAGGAGGAGACGTTCTTTTCATCACCAGGAATGAAACCATGTGCACTCTGGATGGACCGACAAATACCTGTAGGGATAACAGGTACACAAGGATATTTTGCAGTAAGGACAGAGGTATTAAACACAGTCACTCATGTTCCTAGTATTATGCTTTTGGTATGCAAGGACTTTACATGGACGGAGACATTTATTTACCATCTAGACAAAATATTTATTTTTCTCCTGACTCGATGTTTCTTTTTCAAATTTCAAAGTAAACCTTGGTGACATTGCTGCTTTGGGCTGAATTTCTTTATACATATTTCTTAGGTACTTAAATCTAAATCCAGAGAGCAGTGTAATATGTCAGTAACTCGTTGTGTGAGTGACAGGATCTTTGAAAAGCAGTCATCAAATCCTGAGAGTCATATGTGCTGAAAACCTAGTATGGCTGTGTTAGTTACTTTTCTGTTGTTGATGAGACAAAATACCCAACACCCAAAATTAGAAGGGAAGAGGTTTTATTCAGCTTACAGTTCATAGGGGTTTTGACCCATAATGAGCTGGCTCCAAGGCAGGGATGGCAAACAGGCATTTCTGAGGAGAAACAATATTGTATACACAAAGCAGCAGAGGTAGCAAGGGGGTTTAACAGCATCTTTCTGCTCTTTTTATTTTACTCAGAATATGGGGATTAGGGTGGTGCCAAACTAATGACTAACAGTTGGTGGCTTAATAATCACACACCCTTAACCCCAACATCACACATTCCAGATTCAACTCCTTGTGAAAGAGAAAATTCCACCCCATCTGCATGAAGCTTTGGGGACATCTAAACACAAACCATAATATCCTGCTTCTAACCCCCCAAAGACTTTTTTTTTTGCATATCACTTTATGCAAAAAAGGCATTTAGACCACTTAAAAAAAGTTTTCAAGGTCTTAATAGCTTGAGCATTGTTGAAAAATCAAATTCCCAATTCTCTTCTGAGCTTTAAGGCAAACTCTTAGCAATGTGGCTCTGTGCAAATGAGAAGAAAGTTAAACATTTTCAACATTCAATGGGACAAGATAGGCGATTCCATTCCAAAGTTAGAAATGGGATACAAAACTTTGGGACCAAAACAAGTCCAAAATATAATAAGGCAAACATTAAGTCCTGTTGATTCACTTCCAGCATTGAGACAGTCTGTGGCAAGTGGGGAAATCCAAATGGGTTGTGTGGCTGTGTCCATGCAGCACTGCGAATTGTCATAGCTCTTATGGTTCTCGCTTGGGCTGGCTGTGCTTCCTCTTTGTAGTTTTCTTCAGGCGATCCACTCTTCTGGCTTCTCTAAACTTCTGGGGTCTCTTGCTGCCCCTTCAGCTCCCCATTCACAGCTTCACACACTGCCCTTTCAGGAGCCCACTGCTTGGCTTCCCAACCCTCCCTGACCTCTTAACTCTCGGATTGTGCACATGCCTAAAACCAGCATCATGTGGAGGATGCCACTTGGAGCTGTAGTCAGGCTTCCTTCTCTCTTGGCAAGATGGGTGCAGTGCCTAAGAACCAAATCCAGAGGGACAAGTTTTCTAGGCTGCCGCCATTTTGGAACAACTTCCTTAGGCCACTGCTATTTTGAGACAACTTCACTAGGCCACCACCTTTCTGGTACACTGTATAGCTACCATCATTCTGGAACATGGTGCTGTGGGAGTTTCTTCTCAAAACAAAATCTTTTACCTTTACAAATCTGAGATGTAAAGGGTGGAGTCCTGCTGTTTCCTGTGATCCCCTCAGGCAATCTTTTCTATTCTCCTGTTCCTTTTCAGCAATCAAGATTTCATCTCTTCCGTCTACAGCTTTCCTGGAGCTTCTTTTCTGACCAAACTCAAAATATTGAAAATCATTGTGTTGGGCTCTTTGTTTTCTTTTTTAACATAGATCAGGCTAACCCCCCCCCCAACAGTAGCTGTGCAAGTGCCTCAATATGCAACTGCATTGAAATTTCTTCTGCAAGGTTAATTAGCATACCAACCCTAATCTCAATCTCAGGCAAAGTCTCTGGACATGAACAAAAAGCTGGAAAACTTTCTGTCATGCCATACAGCACATCATTTGGAGTCTAACAACCAGTGGGAGTTCTTTTTTCTACAGAAGCCTTTGTAGCCTGGTCTTTATAAGCTTTCTTGTCTTCTGACTCTGACCGGAATCTCTCATACAATACAGCCTAAAATGTTCCACCTCTACTTCTTCAGCCAGCAGCTTTGAATCTTTCCCAACTTTCTCCTTCCCACAAGCCAGTTCCAAAGGCTTCTGAGCCACATGGCCAGGTAATGTCATAGCAATGACCTCACTTCTCTCTCCAGATTCAGCTACCTATGAAAGAGAAAGTCCCACCTCATCCTCCTGAGGCTTTGGGGGTACATCTAAATGCAAATCATAACAATGGGAAATCATTTTAAAAAATATATATTATTCTTTCCCCTCATTAAATATGATTTGGGAAGAAAAAGAAAGCTCATGTATATAAGGGGTTGTGGAACGGGTAGGGATATGGATAAAAAATGAGAATTAACTGGTGTCATATACTGGTACAAATTCCTCAATGTTGAGTGTGATTGTGAGCTGTATATAAAATGTATCAAAAAAGAATTCAATTAAACTATGTATTATTTAATAAGTAAAATAAGAAATGCAGTTGTTATTATCACTGCCAATGTTTACTGAGGGTATATCATACAGCAGACACAATGTTAAGTAGTTTCACAGAGTAATTAGTTAATATTCATAGTAACTTTATGGAATAATTATAATTAGTATCTTTATTTTACAGGTGAGGAAATTGAGCTGTGAGACTAAATAACTTGCCGGAATCCAGAAAACTGGAAAGCAGCCAGAGGTACCATCTCTCATACTCATACGATACTACATACACTGCCTTTACCTGGATGCACAAAGTAACAACTTTTTCTTATCATTGGAACAGTGGAAAACAAGCTAGGCTTTGCTCTGGTGTCCCTAAGAAGTCAGAAAATCAAAACTTTTCCGGAGTGTATTTGCCTTTTTGCCGTATGTGTATTATTAAGTAATACCTGGTAGTAAGAAATCCAATGTGTATAGTAGTCAGGGCTGCTGTCTGTCTTTTTAAGTAGGCTGCTTTGTAAAATCCTGGTACTGTGAAAGAGGTGCATTTATTTGCTTTCTGTGGTGCTGAAGTAACTCGGAGGTCTGCTGTGTACCCAGGAGCACTTGCGGCAGAGGGATAAATGCCACCTGGGAACCTCCAGAGAATATGCTGGTTTTACAGATGGATCTTGGCTTATTAAGAACAAAATCAAATCAAAACAAAAGCTCTTGAGATTCTGCTGAGGACTTTAAAAAATCTTTAGAAAAATTTCATGTTTTTGAAATTCTTAAGAATGCAATAAAACCTCATTAACTTGATGTTAGTATTTTAAAACAATCTCCGACTTGAAGAGTAATTCCCAGATTGACTAAACTATCTGTGCATGTACAAAATTTGAAAATTTGGCCCAAAAGCAGTGTGCTTCTAGAAGCAGTTAATATCAAGCAACTGTTTTTAAATTGCTGAACATGTGTAGCCCTAACTCATAGTGTGAAAAGAACACAGTCCCTCCCCAAAGGAAAAGGTTTAAAGTACTGTTTACATTTCACTTTCTTCTTTCTGCCTGTTCTTTTCTTTTCTTTCCTTTATAATTTTAGTCCCTTGTCAATTATTAATTGGCGTGGTTTGCCTGAAGGGACAATCTTGTTGGTTGTTTTCTTAGCATGGTCAAAATCGAATAATGTTGAATTTACACAGCTTTGAAGAAAAGGCGCTTCTTCTTGGTTTTTAGTATTTTAAATCCTTAGAATTTTATATAGATTGTCTTTGTTTGCCTAAGCTGAAATAGTTGAAATGTATTTATATGAAAAAACCAAGCTAGTGTGTTTCATAAATACAAATTGTTTCTCAAACCAGAATCTTCTCCATTCACTTTTTCTTGTTGCCCATGAGTGAGCCAAGGAAATCCAACTGAGGGAATTTTAGTCTTTGGTTCTCCTCTTGTCTCTACTTTCCACTCTTACCTAAAAGTGGTCACATCTACCTTTGCCTTTGCAACACATTTCTTTGGTCTCTATTTTTTTGTATCACAATCACTATAAACCCCATTCACTTCTTTTTGCTTGGCTGGGGAACCTTATAAAAGTGTTGCCGTTGACACTACAGAAACCCCAGCCGTCCTGAAGATCCCTTCCAGGACAGTGACTAATGTCCTGGCCAAAAACCTAATGTGATTTGCACTGAAAAAAGAATCATATTTTTTTCTTGGTACTTAAAATGAAGGGGCTTTTCAATCTGATAAAATATTATTTTAAAGAATTGTTCTTACTACTTCTAGAGTACCCAAATGTTTGAGGAATACTGAGCAACAAGGTTCTGGGGATATGATGTGAATTTATCTGGTCACCTTCCCTTGTGATAGTTTGAAAGTGGTGCTCAGTCATTCCATATAGACTGGGCCATCTAAAGTGGTGTGTTAGGTACATCTGGGATATAAGACTTGGGTTAGAGATTTTGCTTTTGACCTGTAATATGATGGATCTATATTAATTCAGTGCTCAAATAAAGCAATTATACCATTTCCTTTAATAAGTGACAATACCATATCATCCTGGAAATAAACATTTTGTGTTAAAGACATTGGAGATGAAAAATCTGTGTTTTCTCCCTAATAAGCATTTGCGGTAATAAGAGCATGATAGTCTTGCATTAGCACACCGAGATTAAAATCCTGTCTGCTAGTTGTTAGTGCTGAGCTTACTGTTGAACCACTCTATATTTCAATCTTGCCATTTATGAAGCATATCTACTTTATAGGTTTAGGATAAGAATTAAATGAGTTAATAATGTAAAACATTCAGAACAATGTTTGGGGCTAGAAACTAAAAGAAACATCTTGGTGTAAAAAAGTATGCAACAAATAAATTTCAGATGCTGAGACTAACAAATTAAACTGCAATATTCTTTCCTGCTTCTTTAACTTGACTCATACTGAAATTTGTTTGCCAGATACCTTTCCTCCAATGAGTCCCAACATTTAGATGCAAGAAAATGAGAAAATTCTTTTTCTCTGTAACCCCAGGGGGGAGGTATAGACCCACTGACTGGGAAGCTGTCCTTTCTACTAACTGCACAACTAAAATTGCTTCTGACCAGAGACAACACTGTCTTTTGGGAAACAAGGAGGCTGAATGTTAGATGGACTGAAAATCTTTGAAAATCATTGCAATTACTAATTAATACACTTGAGGTCATTGACCAATTACCTGCCGACCATTGAGGTATTAAATATTTTACCTTGTTTAAGCCTTACAATAACTTAATAATACCCTTATAACTTCCTTTAAATTTTTAGATGAGAAATCTGGGGTAAAAAGAAAGTACATTATTTTTTAAAGCCACACAATTCAACTATTTAAATTTTGTCATTGTACATCACATTGGTGAGCAATCTCGCCTCATTCGTGATGGCAAAATTTGTAGAAAAATTTGTTAAAAAGGAGTAATTACAATTGTGTAAGTGGAATACAGTGATTCTCACGACTGTTAGATACTGAAAAGTATGGAGATTATCAAAAGAAATACACTTAAGTTGTGAAATACAGTATCAGTGGGGCACAAACTTATAATCCCAGCACTACAAGAGGCTGAGTCAGGAGGATTTAAGTTCAAGGTCAGTACCACCCTGGCAGACTTAGCAACTTAGAGAGAACCTATATGGAAATAAAAATTTAAAAAGGGGCTACGGAGGTACCTTAGGGCAAAGGCCTTGGGTTCACTTTTCAGCACCACAAAACAAAAGTGTTCAAGAGTTCACAGCCATATATAAAATGCCCTCTGAGCCCCCCGGGCTACATGCAGGTGCTACGCATAAATGGAACCCTGTGAGCTCCGAGAAGCAGAATCCTATGTTCCAATGTGAGCAGGGAAGCCAGATACCGCACTGAGTCTGGCTCTGGGAGAAGCACATACTGTTCTCTTCCGGCACATCCGATTTTCCAGGGATGTGCTTGGCGTCTTGGAGTAAAGCCAATGTGATTTCTCTGCCATCTAAGTCTTGCTTCTTTATAGGTCTCTTTGCCATGTTCATTATGCAAATCAAGCTTCCTGTCCCTGAACTGTGAGACTTTCTTTCGTCTTTCCCCGTACAAATGGAAACATCCTTAACATTTCCCAGAATCTTGTCGCTATAACCATTGCTTGGTTCCTTTATAGCTACAAGTTGACTTTATATAATGATAGAAAGACAAACAAGTGAAGGGATGTTGATCGTGCAGATCAGTACCATTCATTAATTACTATTACCTTCATTTATTAATGTTAATCTTTCAATATTGACCTCTAGGTCTTTGGCAGAAGGGGGAAGATTTTTCTCTTATGTTGTTCTGTTTTCACTTGGAAACATACATTAGCTTTTAAAAAATGATTGTGGTATGATGTGTAAATTCAGAGACAATTTACTGGTCCTTATTCTTAGTTTGGCCTGGTCAATAATCATTTTAGAATCTTTGGAAAGATAACATACTTTTCAGTGAACTTAGAAAAATCAACGGTTATCTTCAACCACCCAATGAAAACATTATTGATAACATTTAGAAACAGTGAAGTTTACATGCCTATGATTCTAGATAAAGAATTTCATCTGAATAATTAGTACTGTTGTGTTTTCAATATGTCTTGACAGTTCCTAATATTACTGCTCCATGTAACTGATTACTGAATGTCTTAGAGGTAAAACTGAGAGAGCAAATAAATGCTGTACTAGTTCAAAGAAGCATGTCCAAAAGAAAAATGTCATTCAGAAAAATCCCCATACTGGCCAAATAACATAATGAAATAGTGGCTCCCTTTCTCATTTAGAGGGAAAGTAATTTTTTTGTGTGTGAAGTCAATGATAAAAGGGAAATTCTTTAATTCCAGCCTTAACAAAGTTTTTGATGAGATATATGTATTTATCTTGAGATTGTTACATTCCTAAATTGTTTTGCATTTAGTATATTATTGTATTCATGATTACTATTGAATCATTTCAGAAGACCCAAGTTTATGTCCATTGCATTTGATGGTGGACCAGTCGTTATGCCAGCAAGGTTAGGGATAGGATCATTGCACAAAGTGTGCAATGTCACAGAGAGAGGAACAGACCTGGTCACCTGTCGGAGAAGCCTGCAAAGTGGCCAGGTCTCCACATATTGACTAGGAATTCCACTGTACATTGATGCAAACCTGACTGAAATAGACAGTGTCTTTATGTCTTTTGAAAACTGGCAACTACATCAGATTTTGTGCTCCAGTCCCCTGAGACCGCTTTCAGGCTTTAGAAATGAAAGACTCACAGGGCCCAGGAAAGCTGTAATAGTTGCAACTGTGTTTTGTTACAAAGAAAGCATAGTGACTAAAATCAGCATACAAAAAGATTTATGGGCAGAGTGGAGCAACAACCACTTGCAGTCTACTAGGTGTCTCCTTTTTTTGGAATTTCTTGGGAGCATGCTTCATTCTCCTGAAAAAGAGGTATGAAAATATCTCAGGTGTTGGGAAGCAGGAATACTCACTCAAGCCTTGTTATCCAGAGCTTGTTGGGGGCCAGTCTTGAGGTCATGCAGTAGTTAGACTTCACCCACGTGATGTGGCTGTACTCATCAGTGGATTCATACAGTTTTACTCCAGCTACGTTCTTGAAATAATTAAGCAAGTTTTTAGGGCTCATGTCAGTGAGAATACTACCTATGGGAGAATCTGCTTTTCTGTCTTTGGTGAAGAATTAATTAAACAACCCAGAGCTGTAGAAAGATATCAAGAGAATGAAGGATCCTTTGCCAAATCAAGCATTTGTATTGTATGAGTCACTTTCACATCACTGAAACACACCTCCCACACCTGCAGTGCAAGGCTCTCATTTTGACTCAAGTTTCAGAGCATTCAGTCCATGGTTATTTGTCTCCCAGGCATTAATGGCATGGCAGGGAGGCATGGCAGAGGACACTTGCTCAACCATGACAGCTGGGAAGCAGATGGAGGTGGGAGGGGCCAGGGACAAGAATATATCCTTTCAGTTTATGCCCACAGTGGACCACCTCCAGCCATATTTCATCTCCTAGCTGGAGATTTAACTACTGAACTCATCCATAGATAGACCTGCTGGTGCGCATGGCATGCCCGTGATCCGGTCACCTTCCAAACATGTGAGAGACTTGGGGGATAGTTTTAGATCTACATGATAACATTTCTCCTTATAAGAGTTTGTATCTCTTTAGAAGAGTCAGATAAGCAAGATATAGAACCCAAATAATTTCAAACAGAGCTGCAGTATATATTTTAGTGTATGTGCTGCCAAAGCGAGCACAGAGCTGCAATACGTTTTATAGGAAGCACGGATTTATAAAGTCCAGCATTCAGAAGTGCAGACAGATTTATCATTCACATATAAATGTCCAAGTACATAATGGAACTCAAGGTCTCATTTCCGAAATGTGGTTAGACATGCATTGCTCATTGAGAAATTAAGCTGAAACCAATAAAAAGAATGCAACCAATTCTGAAAAGTTTGGTTAAATAATGCATCATTACAT
>PVIC010010238.1:0-38468 GCA_004025085.1 Thryonomys swinderianus | reverse complement strand
TGGCACTATGGTATGCGGTATGGTATTGATTGCTGGTGGGCGTGAGTCTCCACGCCCAGCATTGTTTGTGGTTACCGGGGATCAAACTCAGGACCTTGCGCTTGCAAGGTAGGCGCTGGAACCACTGAGCTAACCCTCCGGCCCCAGAAGTTGTATTCTTGTTCTTGCTTCATCCCTTCTGTCTGTGCTTGCTGGCCTTGATATGATGAATAGCTTTTCTGCTGTGCTGTTTCTGCCTTGGAGTAAGCTGGCCATGGACAGAACCCACTGAAAATGTAATCCAATACAAACTTCTCCTTTAAGTTGCAAGTGTACAGTATTTATTTCAGTGTTGGGGATTCTGACTCATAACCCATGGTTCAGCATTTGCTAATACGATGTCCCAGGTGACTTTGTAGAATATAACTACTTAAAGTAAACCAACTGCATATCCATACAATGAGATAATATTTAGATATAAAGTAATAAAGTGCTGATACATATATGAACACAATGAATCCTGAAAACATTATGCTGAGTGAAAGAACCCAGTCACAGAAACCCACATGCTGTATGGTTTATAATTCAATTTACATAAAACTTTCAGAACAAGCAGATCTACAGAAACAGACAGTAGAATAGTGGCTGCTTGGATCTGAGGAGGCGGGGAGATAAACAGTTGGAGAGGGAAGGACACAGGATTTCTTTCTAAAGTAGTAAAATGCTCTAAAATTGCCAGTGGTGATGGCTGCCCATATCTATAAATAAACTGATAGCCACTAAACTATTTTTAAATAGTAATCATCACAGGGAGATAGACCATGCAGCTCCCACCTGGGCACCTCCACGCAGCTCTGGTAGGGCCTCAGCCCCCACCCAAGGCACCTCACCTCAGGTCTGCACTCCTCAGCACACCTCCCTCTAAAAGGCTGGCAACTGAATTCTTTTCTCACGTAAGGAAAACTTAGTCAAAGACAGTATGGGTGGTCCTAGGGGAGCTCTTCTCTCTAATGGTTTCAAAGCAGTTCGGAAATCACTAGGTAGAAATGGTCAGGAGGGAACTCAGCGAGCTGATGGCAGAGGGTCTAGGTGTCCTGGCATAAGGTTTCCTCTAATCCACTGAGAATGCTTCTGATCACAAGTAATGAAATCCTTGGCAGTGAAGCGAGGAGAACAGCTCACCTGACCCAAAGCCTGGAGGTCACTTGTCCAGAAGGGTGCAGGATCATTGGCACCAGGCTCTGGCTTCCCCCTCAGCCATTGTTGGCATGTGTCTGCCCATCTGAAGTCTAGCACCTTGTGATCACACGATGCTGACACACTTCAAGGGTCACATCACTATACAAGAGCAGTTGAGGCCAGAAGGTGAAGAAGATACAGAAGGCTTTTGCCTTAAATCCCTGGGTCTTTCTGAAGAGAAAAACAAGTCTTTCACAGAAGCTGTCAGCAGATTTGCCCTGAGGTTCATTGCTCACAACGGGATCACATGCAACTGCTGGGCCCATCATGCAAGTGCAATGATTGTTTTAGATAAGGCACATAGTATCCCTGTGAGGTCAGGATTACAGGATGCATATACTGTACCTCAGCAGAATCTGTGTCCTTCTGGCAGTGAGGAATGAAAAAGAGGCAGACAGCCTTTGAATGAGCTGTAGCCAGTGTGGGACAGATGACATAAAAAGCAAGGGAAACACTAACAGTCCTCTCTTGCATGAGCTGTCAGAACATTCCGCAAAACTACCGAAGAAAGACAGATGCTTCAGCTATGGGTCTCATGTTTAACCAAGTCTCACAACAGGGCCAGCTCCTGAACCCCTAGGCCTAACATTTCAGGGCCTACTCAGGCCTCTCAGCCCACCCACAGAACATCCCCTCGGTCTGTGACGGTGAAATTTTTCACTGCGTTACCGCAACGCATCCTGAAGCCATCTTCGGACCCTGCACACCTTTCACAGCGGGTTCTCGTGATGCACAGAGCAATTTGAAAGTGATCTGTTTGTACTGACAAAGCTTCATGATGACTCCTATCTGGAGATCCCACGCTTCCGTGACGAGCAGCTGGAGGCCTTGCACACACATGTGCAGACACACGCCCTGAGCGTGCCCATCATGTCTTGTGACTACAGCAAAACAGCTGCAACCTTCTGAAAATTAATTGGTTTCTGGGTCATTTGCATTTTGTTCTAGTTTGCCAACAAAAGATAGGGAGAGGGGAGGGAATTTATTAATGTTTGAAGAAATTCTCCAAAAGGGGAAGAAGTGAGCATTTCTAGCGAGACCTCGAGCTGCTCATCTCAATATGACACACTTTGCCTTCCGAGCCTCCTCTCCCAGACAAGCCCTCCAAGGGCGGAATTGATATGCAGCGCTAAAAGTAGACAGCTGCTGCGAATGCCCAGAAACTGCCTGGGGCTTACATTATTTTATTCAGGGTCCGCATTACGGTTTGGTAACGGCCATTTTCAGAAAACAAGCACGGCAATTTCAGGATTTGCTGTCACAATAGGCACACTAAAAATAAAGTCAGCATAAATAGATTAAGAAATTGACAGACTAACAAGGCATAAAGAATTAGAATGAATGCACAGACTCTAGCTGACAACCCAGAGCTTGGTGCGAACGGTGGGGTGTGAGGGGTAGGCAGGTGGGGCTTGATTTGCTGACTCTGTGGCTTCCACGTGTCCCCTGACCGGAGAGAGCTTATTTCCCAAGGAGAGCAGACGTGCAATCAAATTCCACACGAGCTGTGCTGGAGGCCCCACACCAAGGGAAAAAGCAGCTTCCCTTGTGGCGTTCCAGTATTTCTGCAGCTGATACCTCTTAAAAGACAGATAAGAAGCCTTCCGTGGCTGATCCCTAATCCCAAACATGAGTTTGGACAAGGATAGATATGCAGTACAGAAGGAAATGGATTGGAAAAAATGTTTGTAATTCAACCATGACATTTAAAGGAGACGAATCTCTTTGGCATATTGGCATGAGAGAAAGAGGGGAAAAAAATCTGTGCTCAAAACTTACTGTGTCGTCAGGGGCCAGCACATGCTCTGGTGACTTCAGGGAGACGGGCTCCTCCTGGTGTGACTCAGCTGGTGCATCGTGGAGCCCTGGGGGGACGTCCAGCCCTCTTGCCCTCGGTGGCTGGAAGATGCCACTGCATCCTTGCAGGCTGGGAATACCAGGGAGACATGGGCAGAGAGACTGGGGCAGCTCCATGTTCTTCCTTCTCCTCTCATCGCTGATTTTACACCTGTAATTAAATACAGCAACACACACTGCTTTTATCAGGACATTTATGGAGTTTTCTAGAAAAGCCTGGGTTGTTTTCTAAATCTGAGTTCCCTGATGTTGTCCAAAAGAGTTATCATTAGTGAGTTTGGGGAAACAGTTTAATTCAGCCAAGCAAATAGTTACTTCAGGACGTCTGTCACAATGTGGTAAAGAGGGCTAGGACTCTCACAGAAGGGATGGATGGCATTTCCTCCAATGAACTTCGCCCTTACAATGATCCCTTTTAAAACTATTTGGAGGCGCGTGTCATTGAGTGTAGTAGTTCAGGGGTAGAGCTCTTTCCTAGCATGCACGAGGTCTTGGATTCCATCCTCAGCATCACAAATAACAGCAGTATCTTTGAGGAAAACCGTGGTAGAAGTCTTGGTAGTCTGTTGAATGTCCCAAGGTACATCCTTGAAAGGTAGGGATGCTAAGGAACACAGCTCTGTCTCTTTCTGACTAGTCAATACAAATTTTCTTTGAAAAAGGGAATATTATTTTTCCAGTTCTGCACCCATTCAGTTACCTACAGGGGACACAGTTGAAGCTGTGAAACAATGGCACTGGGTCCTGTGGCTCAGAGAAGAAGGCAGAAGCACAAGGTCAGCTCAAACCTCTCCTGGCGGCAGGTGCCTGCTCCTGGCTTCCCGTTCTGGGCTAGAATTTTGGCAGACATTCATCAGAGGTCAATAAAAGTTAAATAAATGAAATGCAGTTCCGCTGTGGAGACGTGTAATCATTTCATTAAGCATACTATTTTGTCCAGGTGCTTTGCCAAGTGGAGAGCTGGTTATGGCTTCATCTAATTCCTAACTGCTGGGAAAACAAGCAGGGCCCCGCAGAGGGCTCCCCTGCTGTGCGTGCTGCTCTCCCCGGCCCCAGCAGCCAGGGCAGGCCACACAAGAGTTGACCCTGCATGTTTGCAGAAGGCAGCAGCCTCTTCTTCAAAGGTTCCCCAGCTTCCGTGGAGTTAAGGGAAGGTGAGGATGCTGGGTGGGAGGAAGGGGGCAGCACAGAGGGCTTCAACTTGGCCAGGGTTTCTTAGCACCTTGGACGTCCAGAGCTATGGCCAAACATGGGTGTTTTAGGCGCTTTCTGGAAAGCTGAGTCCTCCCTCCACCGCCTCGCAGCCACATGCACTCATCGATGTCAAAGCCCTGCGGCTAGTGCAAGGTGCACCAAACTCAGGGTCAGCGACCAGCCAGTGCCTGCAGTGGTGGTGACCCAACTGTGAGCAAGGTCCATGAGAGACGCAGAGGAGTATCAGAATGGAGGCTGAAAGCAGAAAACCTTCTTTCTTTTCCTTTCCCTTCCCTCTCCTTCTTCCCTCCTCCCTTTGTTTCTCTGTTTGTGTTTCTCTCCATCACCCCACCCCTTTCTTGGCCTGGGGACTGAACCCAAGGCCTGGTGCATGTTAGGCAATGGTCTTACCACTTAGTTATACGCCACCACCTCCAGCCCTGGAAACAGAATGTCAGTGCAAGTTCATAAAATTATAATTAAGATGCCCTCCACAACAGATCCACACTTGGCACAGAAACAATCAACTGATGTTCTACAAAGTTGCAAAGGAAATTCAATGGGGGAAATGATAATCTTTTCAATAAATGATGCGGGAACAACCAAACATCCATATGCAAAAAACAACCTCCATCCAAACTTCAAGCCATACACAAAATATAACTCAAAACAGATCGTGGACCTCAGTGTGAAGTTTAAAACTATGAAACTTCTAGAATAGTAGAAAAATTTTAATCTTCATTTAAGCAAGTATTTCTTAGCTACAACATCAAACATGAGTCATAAGAAGAAAAAAGTGATAAATCAAAATTATATATTTCTCAAGATGATAAAAAGAAAAGCAAAAGGCATATCACAGGCTAGGACAAAATATTTGCATAATACTTATCTGACAACATGTACCTAAAATATAGGTTTTAAAAGTCTCAAAACACAATAAAAGTAAAATGAACACAATTAAAAACTGGAAAGAAAACTTGAGCAGACAATTTGCTATATTGTCAAACAAAACAAAAGAAGAGATATGCAAAAAGAAAGTCAAAATTACTAGCCAATGAAAAGCACATGAGACCCCACTGCAGCCTTATTACAGGGGCTGTATCATGCAGACTGAGCAGAGCACGTTCTGGAGAGGACGCAGCACAACAGGATAACTCCTGTCATTGTCACTGATTGCCTTTTTTTTGAGGCAGGGCCTTGCAATATAGTTCAGTATAGCTCATCGCTTCTCGGCCTTTTGGCTAAGATCAAGTATAGTTCAGTATAGCTCAAACTCATGGCAATCCTTCTACCTTAGCCTCCTAGAGTCCTAGTGTTATAGGTGTGCACTACTGTGTCGAGCAGAAAAATTATTTTGGAAGAGTGTGATATTGTAAAATAATATACATTTCATGTCAGGGAACTAAACGTGTCCTCAGTTAACAAATCCCAGTCAGATCCCCCATTTAACAGATAGCAAAATGAGGCCTGGAGATACTGGGTCACAACATGAGTCAATGCTAAAAATTAAAGGCAGGTGGGTCAATTCCCCCAGCCCAGTGCCTATCACTGCCTCATGTGCCCTGAGCTACAATGCAGAGGAGCTGCATAAAAGGAAATGCTGCTCCAGCAGGATGAAGAGAAAGATGCCCTCCACCAGCTGTGGGGTCTGCAGAGGCCCTGTCCAGAAACCTGGGTTGAAAGGGGAAATTTGAAAAGCATGGAAAGAAAGAATATGTCTGAGGGGAAAAGTGAGAAAGTGAATCTTTCACTCTGTATAACTGATCTTTCCTCCACAGTCAGGCAGGCAAAAAATAACGGTGTGTGTGCATGTGTGTGTGTGTATGTTTGGTACTAGGGAGTAGACCTAGTGCCTTCCCATGGAGCACATGGAGCTAGATCCCCAGACTTTTTTTTTTTGAGACAGGGTCTCGCTTTGTAGTTCAGGCTGGCTCTGAGCTCACTATGTAGCCCAGGCAAGCCTCAAACTCAGAAATCCTCCTGCCTCTGCCTCTCAAGTGCTGGGATTACAGGCATGAGCCACCACGCCTGGCACTGTGGTACGCAGTATTGATTGTTGGTGGGTGTGAGTCACCACGCCCAGCATTGTATGTGGTTTCTGGGGATCGAACTCAGGACCTTGTGCTTGTGAGGCAGATGCCAGAACCACTGAGCTAACCCTCCGGTCCGACTTTTTGTTTTTTAAGGGTCTTGTTAAGTCACTAAACTGACCAGGCTGTGCTTGAACTTGGGATCCTCCTGCCTCGGCCTCCCAGAAAGCTGCAATTACAGGCACAAGCCACATACAGCTAATCCAACTGATAAAGACATTTGAGATACCTCTAGATTTTAGAAAATAAACGTTAGAAGGATTGCTGAAAGTTACAGAAAATTGAAGAAATTTTATTCAGGGATTACATAGTATCTACTAGGTTCTCTTCCAAGATTTTTTTTTTTTTTTTTTGCTTTTTTTTGGAGACAGGGTCTCGCTTTGTAGTTCAGGCTGGCGCTGAGCTCACTATGGTGCCCAGGCAAGCCGCCGCGAACTCAGCAATCCTCCTGTCTCTGCCTCCCAAATGCTGGGATTACAGGCGTGAGCCACCACGCCCAGCATTCTTCCAAGATGTGATAATATCCTTCCATCTCTGCAGGAAGCTATTAGCCAGGTTGTAGAGATGATTAAGATGGATTTCAGAGAGATTAAACAATTTGCCTAAGATCATACAGTGGTAGAGCCTGGATTTGAACTCATGTCTGGTATTATTTATTATCTACTTTTTCCATTCTCTTCCCTGCTCCCATAAAAAGCATAGAAACAGCTCTGCTTGGCCTGATATAGGCCCTGCCTCTATCCCACAGGCCTAGTCCTGTCTGGATGTTTAGGGTTTGCTCTGTACAGTAACTTCAGTCCCTCCCCCTGTGTTTATACAGACACCAGGCAGGACTGGGAGCCGGGACAGATCACCTCTTCCCCTTCCCTCTCCTGCTGCACTTTTGATCTAGCAAGAAACCACCAGGGACAACTTCCCAGACAAGGGAAGCGAGGGAACCTAACTCCAGAGCCCGGGTGTGGATGCTGGCCACCTGGAAGGCCTCCAGCCCGCCCAGCGTGGGGGGCTCCCGAGCGCCTCTGATCAGCTGTGAAAATGAGGCCATGTTCAACAAGCAGCATTGTTCCGAGCGAGCGGCAGTCAACGCACTTGGCAAGGAAAAAAAGACTTGGAACATGCCGGTGATTATTTTTAATTGGATGGGCCTCATGGCTGTAACAAAAATCAATGTGTTTCTGATGTGCCTGCAGATGCACTGATCCGTCTTGGCCCTGTAGCTCCTGGCGGCAGCCAGGAAGGAGCCCCAGAGAACTCTGGGGCCTCGGGCCCTGGTTCTGAGACACATCCTTGGGACCCTGCGAGGCTGGGGGTCGTGCCGCTGGGTGCAGGTGGGCTTGGAGCAGGCAGGTTGGTGCAGAGCTTTGTCCCCACCCCAAGTCCCCACTCTGAGCATGAGGGCTCATGGGAAGAAAGCACAAAGCCAGCCTAGCACTGGCCACTTGTACCAGGGAAGACCAAGTTCCTGAGCAGGACAGGCTGGGGCAGGGTCTTGGGAGACAGAAAACCTCTTAAAGCTGATCTCTAGGACTCAGCTAGAGTTGCCATGGTCAGAGAGAAAAACTAAAGGAGCCCATGGCCTCCTGGGTTTGTAGGAAAAGGGTCTTTCTCTGAAAGTAGCTGCCCATCCATTGCCTTGGGGATCTGGTGTTGGTGTGCTTGCGTGTGCAACAGAGAAAGGTTCTCTATGAGAGCAGGTGCTAGGCTCCCAGCAGCAGGACCAGGTGCAGCCCTGTGTTAGTTACTTTTCTCTTGTTGCTGAGACCAAATACCCGACACCCAAAGTTAGAGGGGAAGGGTCTGCTTGGCTTACAGTTCATAGTGGTTTCAGTCTGCAGTTGGCTGGCTCCAAGGCAGGGGTGACAAACAGGCAGCACAGAGGGGGAACAACATGGTGCCCGCACATTAGCAATGGCAACAAGGGAGAGCGTGTTCTCTGTGGCTTTCTGCCCCTTTTATCCCATCAGACTACCCGGATGAGGGCGGTGCTACACCTCTCACCCATGTGTAGTGGTTCAGCAATCACACGCCATTAATCCCACTGCACGTTCCAGATTCCACTCTCTGTGGAAAAAAATAAGTCCCATCTCATCTACATGAGGCTTTGGGAGACATCTAAACACAAACCGTAACAAAGACCCACACACCTTGGTCTTCCATCACTGCCACAGGAGTGACGTTATGCCCCCGGGAGCACAGAGTGGCATGGCTTTTGAGGATTTGGGGGTGCTTCCCCTAGAACTGTACGGGAAGGAAAGATGGAATTCCCTGTAGCACGGGAATGTTACTGCTGCCCCTGGGAGCTGCTCCAAGCGCTGCTGCGTCTCTTTCTCAGCGAAGTCCCTTCCTGCACTCGGTACTATCAGAGCGAACTAAAACCCTCCAGGATGAGCCCAATGACAGTCTGTTTGTCCTGGTGGGTGTTTACCACCCCCCCCCACACACGGTCTTTGTTTAGACCCTGAAACCCCCTGATGCCTGAGCCTGGCCCTCTGGAGCCTGCTGTCTACCTGCAGGATGAGCCTGTGGAAGGAGCATTCACGGGCTGGCCACATAGCTACACAGCCTTTGCTTTGCACCATCACATAAGCTATTTTTCTTTCAAGGCTTTGCTTTTGTGTCAAATTTATCATATTTTTTGCCTCAGCCCAGAAGTGATTTATATATACATATACATATATATATATATATATATATATATATATATATATATGTATGTATGTATTTTTTGAAAATTTGAAGAAAATCCTTTAAGCTGTTTTGGACTTGTTCAAGCATGTAAAAAGGGTATTTACCACCCATAGTTCAGATGCTTAGTATGTTCTCAAAGAATCCAAATAATTTGAATTTAAAACTTTGAATTGGGCCCCTTATGTAGCGTCTTTAAAAGGTGCCATTTATGAAGAAAAATATGGTCATGAAATAACGGATATGGGGAGTAAGTGATCTTGCTGGTTACAGTAATAGATGGAGACTCATCAATCTTAGTTTCTATTCTTGGCCCTGGAGAGGATTTATGTGTTCACTGCATTTGGCACATGCAGAGAAAGAGACCGGGAACTCGGCTATGCAGGGAAGAAGGTTATCCTGGACCAGCTATGCCGTGAAAGCCACACACGGGAGACAAGCGCATGTGCACAGCCACACTGAAGAAACAGCCAGATGGGTCAGCCAGGACTGCGCCCAGAGTCACAGAGGCATCCACCAGGGCAAGGGGCCGGGACAGAGGGTGTGGCTGCTGGTGGGCTAAGATGGAGGCATTCTGCCAGCTGGGAGGCAGCTGAGTGGGAATCCAGATCCCACACTGCCAGTTCTAGCTGTGTGATCTAAGCCAATTTCTTAACCTCCATTTGAGCTGCTGTAAAAAATTACTATAGACTGGGCTGGAGATTTAGCTCAATGGTTCCAGTGCCTGCCTCGCAAGTGCAAGGTCCTGAGTTCGATCTGGTAACCACATATAATGTTGGGCATGATGACTCACGCCCACCAGCAATCAATACCACACACCACAGTGCCGGGCGTGGTGGCTCACGCCTGTAATCCCAGCACTTGGGAGGCAGAGACAGGAAGATTGCTGAGTTCGAGGCCTGCCTGGGCTACATAGTGAGCTCAGGGCCAGCCTGAACTACAAAGTGAGACCCTGTCTCAAAAAAAAAAAAATTACTATAGACTGAGGGGCTTCTAAACCACAGAAATTTAACCACAGTTCTGGAGGCTAGAAGTCCGAAATCAGGATACCAGAAGGACTGGGTTCTGGCGAGATTCACCTGGTAGGTTGTCAGATGGCTGCCTCTTTGTGCCCTTGCATGGAAGAAAGGGCAAGAGATCTCCTTTAGAAGGGCACCAATCCTACTCATGAGAGCTGCACCCCTAGGGCCTAATCATTTCATTGTACCACCATCAGCCCCACAATCATCATGGTGCTGGTGCTGATGTAGTGATTGTGGGGGTGGTGATCATGATCTCAATGATAGTGGGAGTGATTACTGTGGTGGTGGTGGTCAGAGCAAAGTAGACAGGATTATAGTGGTAAGAGGTGAGAGTTGGCATCCCAACAGGAGAATTTCTGGGGGGCACAAACATACAGTCTATAATACCTTTCTAAATTTGGGAAAATGAAGACAACAGTATTTTACTCACAGATGTGTGTGTGTGTGTGTGTGTGTGTGTGTGTGTGTGGCAGTGATAATGGTACTATTACTTGAGGTGATGGTGGCCATATCTGTCATTGTTTACTACAGAAACAGATATAACACAAGATATGCAAACACTTGAGGATTTACAATACTGGCACAAGTGGCCACCCACAGAGTCAGGAGGGGAGAGCACAGAGGGTCTTTCTGCACACTGGAGACCGAAGGATCCACTCGAGGTCTGGAGCTCGCTGCAGTGTCCCGTGTGAGTCCGTATCCAGGGGCTGATGGGTCTTCGATGGAGGCTGAAGAGTCCATGCTCAAAGGAAAGTGAAGGACCCGCGCCGGAAGCTGAAGAGTCTGTGCTGGAGGCCTGGAGATGACACCTCAGGAGAAGATGGGAGTTTCTCCAAAGAAACAGAAGCAGATTTGTCCTTCTGTATTTCCCTTCTATACCATCCAGGTCATGAGCCTCCCCAGGGTGAATCTTCCACACCCTTAGTGTGGAACTGCTGAGACAATCCAGCTGAGCTTTTCTTACTCAGACTGACGCAGTCACTCAGCCATCACGGTGGTCATGGTAAAGGTGGAAGTGACTGCAGCTGTGACTGTGTTGGGGATGGTGGTCATGGTAACTAGCATTAGAGGTGGAGATGATTATAGAGGTGATGGTTTCGGTGCTGATCATGACAGGGACGGTGGTCAGTCACAGTGAGGGTGGGATGATCTGGGTTGTGCTGGTGGCTTGGGTGATAGTCATTAGAGTGACGGTGGTAGTGGGGGCCTTGCCCCAGTGCAGACTTGGGCAGCTGAGGCCGGCTGAGTTGATGTCACTATCAGTGCCCGCTAGCCAAAGACACCGTGACATGCAGATAGTGAAGAAAATTTGGCTTCTTGGTAGTTGTTGCCACAGGAGAAGTCATACATCATGGGGAACCTTGGCATGTCTCAGAAAGAGAGTAGTGATAGAACCTGTTATGGGAGAGAATTTGGACTAGGAGGTGATATGGGAGACAGTCACTCCACACTTGGTGTTAGAACATCATCCAGCTGGATCTAACTGGGTAAATCAGGTATGATTGGGTAGCACTAATTTTCCTATAGGACACAAAGGAGCAGTACCGGGCTATGGTTGGGTGAGACAGAAGCATGCCTTATTTTGTTTTTCTAGTACAGAGCAACATCTGTAGTCTTTTTTAAAATTTTGAGATAGGGCCTCATTAAGGCGATAAGTTATCAGGCTGGGCTTGAACTTAAAACCTCGCCTCACCTTCCCTAGGGTGCTGGGATTGCAGGCATCTGTCAGCCTGTGAGGACATTTTTGTACTCTGAGCGGTGCACTTGTTTTTGTTCGCATTCCAGTGTAATTATGGAGTGCCCTTGTTCTTGTCTCTTTCCATCCTGGTCACAGAGTGACCTTGTTTGAAGCTGGTGTTCAGTGAAATTGTGTTTGTTCAACAGGCAAATGTCACGGCTATGCTGAATGCCAGACTGATCCCAGCTGACAGCTGCTCCCGGGCACATTTTTGTTTCCCAGAATCCTTGCTTCGGTTCATCACTCACCAAGCCCCACTTTGATTATAATCAGGCTCCCACATACGGGGCTTGTGAGGGAAACTGGCCATATAGAGCTGCGCAGTCCAGATCCCTATGGCGAGGTTAATTTAGAGCCATAAGAAATTGCACTTTTGTAGGTTGAAAGCATTCAAATATTGGCCATTTCACACTGTAGAGCCTACATATTTCTCACTATTGGTCACTGAACTGTTGTCCTGGAGCCATAGCATTCTGCCACGAGCTCTCTCTGAGAGGAAGTCCTCTGGCTCTGGGAGTGAACAGTTTGGGTTCCTGATCCTGTCAGGCAGAACTTGAATTTGAACCACACTAAAACTCATAAAGTAAGGGGAAACTCTTAAGGCATATCAGACATTTCCCTAACAGCAGCCTCTTTAGTCTACCAGAGGGACTCTGCCTCTGTGTACACTTCCGCCGTGGTGTAGTCAGCTTGCTTGCCCGCTTGGGAAATGGCTGCCTTGTGACTTTGCCCAGGCTCAGGCACTGCCCATGCTCTGCCCTATGCCAACGGGATGGGTGAGTGGTGCAAACAAATGAGAGAACTCAGGGTGCTGCTTCCTGGGGACAAGGAATTAATGTGAAAGAACTGGAATCCAGGCAATCTGCAACTCGGATACAAACTCCTTCGGCATCACCTCTTCCTGTCACTCGTCCCATGGGCTGGTGTTGGCCTTGGGAACCCTGAATAGTGACTCCTGCTTTACTGACACTTCTCTCTGGCAGAAGTCCTAGTGCACAGAGCAACTTGACAAATCTAAGCATAAAAGCCACCAGCTGCACTTTAGCGCTGCTCTAAGCGCCACTAGTGAGGCCGAGAGAGCAAGCAGGGACATGCAGTTCTCCAGCCTGTGCCAGCCGACCCCACCAGTGTGGCCAGTTCCATCCAGAAGCAGTTGTCCCCAAGAATGTAGGAGCAGCTGCTGGAAGACTCTGGGTGATCCCGGGTTAGGGAAAAGAAACCTAAGGGGTGACTAAAATACACACTTTAAATTTTTAAAAATTATCATGGTACAAGGCACACTGTATTAAAATGCTCCCTTAAAATAGCCCTCTCACTCGGGAGGCAGAGACAGGAGGATTGCTGAGTTCGAGGCTTGCCTGGACTACATAGTGAGCTCAGAGCCAGCCTGAACTACAAAGTGAGACCCTGTCTCAAAAAAAAAAAAAAATAGCCCTTTCACTTCCAACACACATCTCCCATTGTATCTGCTCTTCCTGAAACACTTCTGGAAGTCCTCATTCAAGAATATCTTTAGGAAGGGTGGTAAGAAGTAGGTGAACAGTGCTGCTGAGCGCCACCCAGTGGAAAGGCAGGCTTGTAAACATCGCCACATGGCCTCAACTACCAGTTTACCAGATCTGGCAGCCTGTGACAACCCCAAAGTCAAAATGACCATGAAAGGTAAATGTTTTGAATTTATTCAGGACATCAAGGTAGCCATAATAGTGGAACTTCTAGAACTGCTTCACAAAGTGGCAAAAATGATGAGGTAAGTGTATTCAAAGTGAGGGGGGAATTAATGGCAATATACCAATTCCTGTAATAAATTTTTAAAGTATTATCACGCCCTGTATTTTCTAGTCACAATTGGTCTGTGGCTGGTGCTACTGCTTGTTCATATACCAAGTGGGTTTTGTTTTGTTTTGGTTTGGTTTGGTTTGGTTTTTTGGTACCAGGGCTCAAACCCAGGCCCGGAGCTACATCAACAGCCTCCTAGTGGCTTAAAATAATAGAAACTTGCTGGGCGTGGTGGCTCACGCCTGTAATCCCAGCACTCGGGAGGCAGAGACAGGAGGATTGCTGAGTTCGAGGCTTGCCTGGGCTACATAGTGAGCTCAGGGCCAGCCTGAACTACAGAGCGAGACCCTGTCTCAAAAACAAAACAAAACAAAACAGAAACAAAGCAAAACAATAGAAACTCATTCTCTGTTTGGAGGCCACAAGTCCAGCCCAGGTGTCTGCTGGCCGTCCTGGGCATGGCATGGCTTGTAATGCCATCACTGCAGCCCCTCCCTCCACCTCCACGTGGCCTCCTCCGCTCCTCTGCACCTTCTCTTTTCTCTTGAATCTCGCTCTCTGTCTCTCCTGAGGACACTTGTCACTGGACTCTGGGCTCACCCAGATAATCCCGGATGATCTCTCAAAATCCTTAATTACATGGTAAACTCCTGAAGAGGTCACCTCCCCAGGCTCTGTGGATTAGGGTGTGGACATATCATTTGGGGGCCACCGTCCAACACACCTTAGGGCATAGTGGTCCAGCCACACTCATTTGGCAAGTGCCTCCTCTCTGGCTTTTCACAGTGGCCCTCCCAACCTTCATGTGCTGCTGCTCCCTAAGCACGCGGCTCCCTCAACGACAAGTGTCACTACCTGCGTCAGTCCCGGAAGTGGTAGGGCTGTGGGGCTGCCTTCGCAGTCTCTACTCCTCTCCACACTTCCTGGGGTCATGTTGAAACCTGGCTGCCTGGCTCCTCCCCTCGGACCTCTCTCCAGCGTGTGCCTCCTCAGGGAGCCTGCTGTGGGGGAGGGGGGAACAGCGCCAGCAAGGGCAACCCTTCAGAGCCTCCCACAGCCCTCCCTTTCCCTGCCCAGGTTGGGCTGCCAGTGCCCATGCACACTTCCCTTGCTAGCGAGGCACACAGGCAAGGGTGCCCTGCCAGTCACTCTGGCCCGGCTGGGTCCCAAGGCCGCCGTCCTCTGGAACAGCTCCCACTCCCTAGGCAGTGACTAGGCGCCTTTCAGTCACTGCTCTGGCCATTAATTTCAGCCCTGCCTGGGCCTGGATGTACTGTTCTCCTGTAGCACCAAGGCTGTCCACGCAGCCATTGATTTAAGAGACAATATCACTTGCTTCCAAGTTTACGAGGCAATAAACAGCCCCTGCATATTGATGAACCTGGAGGTGTTTGCTCAGCACATTTTTCAGTGTGCATTTATTACAAGGGCTGTGCTTTAAAGCAAATGAAACGGCAACTATTTTCATTTCCTAGGGTAGAGCCAGGCCCCACCGCCAACAGCTGTCTCCGTCTCCTTGATCCCTGGCCCCTTTCCTAGCGTCCTGGGCCACAGTAACTCACAGACAGGCACACTGGTCACTGCAATTCACCACTGCTATTCCCTGGGGTCTCAGGGAACCTCAAAGAGCTCACACTAGGAGGGCCCGGGATAAGAGAGAAATTTAAGAAGATTGTTCCTCTGAGGGCCCCACCCTGAGCCCTCCTCTCCAGCCTCCAGTGCCTCCTGTCTCCCTGGAGAAGAGCACACACAATAACAACGGAACCTAGCAACCCGCCAGCGCGGACTCCCCCATAGCACAACACACCAAATGAAATTCCTTTTAATCTTAAGAAGCCAGGACGCCTACAAGGCTGGGCTGCTAGTCCATAAAGATGAATCTTCAGAGCATTTACTAGCTGGATGCCCTGTGAATCCAAACTGGTTTATGTATAAAATATTAGGAAGGTTCGGAGGAGGTGGCGAGGCCTGGTGGGGAGCGTAGAGAAGAGAGAGAGATTGATTGCAAACTTTGGGCCAATGGAGCAGTTCTGTGCATGCCAAACAGCGAGAACAACACTTGAAAAATGTATTAGATTATCCAAAACACAGAGCTGATTTATAGCTGCAGTAATCCCCACCTCACCGTCCATTTCAGTAATAGAGAGAGATTAGGATGATGGTGGTGTCTGGCTGGGTCCTTCCCACTCAGTCCCTAGCCCCACAATGAATCATGGAGGAAAATCGAGGCTTGCACTTTTCACCAGCCAGCCAGTGGGGATGGTTTCCCTTTCTGAAGCATTTCTGAGTCTGGAATGAAAGCCGACTGGATGGGGAATTAGTTTTAAAAGAATCTAATCGTATTGATTGCTTAAAATCACAGACTTTCAAGTGTGAGGGAGATGAGTTCCCAGGGGCTCTTGGGCTATGATGAAATTTGAGGGGGGAGCCCATTCCCAGCAGCAGGAGCCCACCCCCCAAACCTGCCCGGCCGCTGCACTACTGGCTCTGCCTGGAGTATGACCGCCGTCCTAAGCACGGGACAGTTGGAGCCCACTGTACTGGGGAAAGGGAGGGCAGAGCATGCCTTGAGAAGATGGCGGGCACCTTCCCTGTCCCCGGTCCCTTGTCCACTGGGAGATGCACCAACACTCAGCCTGTGCGTGCCGGGGATGCTGAACGCTGCAGTCCGCTGAGTGCACGGAGGCCTTCAGGGGAAGTCTCGAGGGGTCTCGCACTCCCGCCTCTTACCTTGTGATCCCAGCTGGAACAGGGCACAGGAACTAGATGAGTAAGTACGTATAGAACACGTAGTCCAAAACACAATAAGCAGAGCTGAAGTTGTGTCCACTCCGGGGCAGGGAGAGTGTGGAAGACCCCTGGGACAGGACGGCATGTGAGGAGCAGGGAAGCCCTGCTCTCTGCAGGGGCTCCAGGACAGAGCTGGGAGGAGCTGGGCACGGCCCATCCGCAGGGCCTGTTCACACCATCATCAGCTCTGCTGGAAGGGACCATCACCCCTCTTGCTCTCTTCCCAAGCTCCTCTTTTCCAGGAAAACCTCATCTCCAAGTTCACTGTTCTAAGAAATAGCTCAGAGAGCTGTTTTGTTTATTCCATCTCTTGCCCATGCACAGGCCAACACTGACTAACACTTGGGGAGCGCTAGAAACGCCCCAGCAAAGCCTCAGCCAAGCAGAAGGGGCCGCTGTCCTGTGTGTGCCCTGCACTGAAGCTGAGTAACTCTCCTGCCAGGAGGGCACTACCCTGAAATCCCACCAGCTGCCTGAGCCGTTAGCCTGAGGGTAGGCTCCTTGTCCACAGAGAAGGTCGGGACACCTGCTCTGGGGGTGGCGTGCTCTGTACCGGAAACACACGGCACAGAGAGTAACAGTGTAAGAGCCTGGGGTTGACACTAGGACCCAGCGCTGAGAGTTTAGGGGGTGACTTCTCAACATCGTTTCTAACCTTACTAGTTCCATTCCCATCCACACAGATTCTGCAAAGTGCCCATGGGCCAGGCCCTTGGCCAAGCACTTGACAGGTTTCCAGATTAATCCTTACAATAACCCAGAGCCCAAGGCAGCACTGTGATCCCACTCAGCGTCATGAGGTCACTGAAGTGTGGCTATGGTTTGGATCTGAAATATCCCAAGTCTCCTCTGTGGACAGTGTAGTCCTCCGCAGGAGGTGTTCATGGGAGGTGATGTCCAGGTGGGAGAAGTGTGCTTTGGAAGGGACATCGGGGCCCCGCCGAGGTGGGCCACTTTGCTCCGTCCCAGGCTCTCTGCTACCAGCTCTGGCCTGGTAGTAAGTAGAAGCACCAGACCCAAAATGATCATATACTGAAACCTCTGAAACTACAAACCAGAATAAAGCTTCCCTCTTTTAAGCTATCTCTCTCTGGAAACGACTTTTCACAGGACAGAAAATTAACACACGCTCCCTCCCTACAGCAGCCTACCCATGACCTTTCAGGGGTCACCTGTGCCTACCTCGTGCCCCTGCTTGGGTGGAGCAGGCAGCGCCCCTCTGCCCCTTCTCCCTCCGAGAGCCTCCTGGGGCCAGGGGCCGGGAAGCCTGTGTCCTTCGCCCATGGCTCCTTTACCTCCTCATTCTCCTTCCATCAATCTCAATATGAAACAAGCTTTTAAGGAAAAAACCCACAACCCACACAAGACAAAACCCCAATCCATTTGCCAGAGACATTTCCCCTTGGAGTTAAAACCCTGTGTAATTTAAAAGATATGTAATTCATGTGTCTGCATTTAAACCATCAAAGTGCTTTTAAATGAGCTACTCGAAATCTTTGGAGCTTTTTGAACCTTTAAAGTTCTTCCTTTGAAACACAGGAATCACACATACTGCCAAGGATAAAGATAGACAAATACCAAAGGGCCAGGGCTGGGTTTGAGACTCGAAATTCCTGGCATTTCACTATACAAAACTGAATTTCTCGTCTTTAACTCCCACTTGCAATTAGACTTCAGGCTGTCATGACCCTCACACCTCTGTGCTGCTTCCGGGTGGGGCGGACTAGGGAGGCACAGCCTGGCAGAGGTCGCCAAGGCTGTGGTGGTGCCAGACGTGGGGACATGCCCCAGGCTGTGCTGGCGCTGCCACCAGTGGGGGGAAAGCGGTCCGAGGAAATGCCTTGTCCTCGTTCACGCGCCAGCGCAGAGCGAGGTGTGCGAGCCGGACAGGGAGCGCACTGTGTTCCAAGGCCCCGCTGTTGTGAAACGCGGCTGTCTGGGCTCATGGCCCTGAGCGGCGGATCCCGTGCGTGAGCAGAGGTGCCCCCTGCACACACACACATGTACAGATGCACAGGGGATGCCCGCAGCACCCAGGACGCAGCACCCGTGGTCCTCCTCTGCTTCTGCCCAGACCTGGGTCGTCCTCTCTGTGAGAGCCCACAGGCTAGTGGTTGCTGGATGCCTTTTCTGCTGGGAAGCACGGGCTGGATGTCCCCGGATCCTCCTGGGCCTGGCCTCCTACAGTCCCTGATTCTGGGCCTGTCCTGTCTACATCCCTGGGAAACCCACAACGTCTGGTTTCCTGTCCTGGGCCTTCTCCACGCCCCTCACCCAGCGCCCAGTGTGGCCGGGGAAATCCCCCTGACTGCCCAGCCCAACTGCAGCCATCCCAGGCCCAGCAGTTGAGCCTGAGGGACTTTTTGCTCACACCAACCATGGACAGGGTGGCAGTGGGGACCACCTACCACCTTTCTTTGAGTTCTTGGTACTTCCCAGTGTCTTCTGGCAGGTAAAGGCCATAGCCTGTGGCCTCTGCCCACCTCACCAGCTGCTCCTGTGGCACAGTCTGGACATCCAGCTAGCCCGACTCCACCCAAAGATATCAGCTGACATGGTCCAGTGGCCAAAATGCTTTTTTTTGTAAAAAAAAAAAAGTGATAATGTCTTGGGGCTTAGAGTTCCCTTCCAGAACCATAAAGTCAAAGGAACAAGCTCAAAATTGCCAGGAGGGGGGCCGCCTGGCCCCCAGCCAGCCTCTCTGCCCAGAGTTTCTGCTCTTACCCAGGTCTGAGCACCTGCAGCCGAGTAACTTCGGGCACCTCACCAGGCTTAGGGCCTCACAGTGTCCATTCCTGGAGACCTCATCCTTCTTCAAGGATGGGCACTTTTGACGAGAGGACCACTCTGTCAGAAGGAAGGGGTTCCCCCCTCCCATTTCCCCAGTGCTTGTAGACAGTAGTGTTGTCTTATGTGGGGCTAAGATTTCTGGAGTTTGTTACCTGCTGTAGCCAATTGTGGTCTGGAAGTATTAATATTTGTCTTGTCTCATTTTAGGCAGAGACACCACATGCGTAACTGGTATTAGAATATATTGTTATAATTATTCTACTTTATTATTGTTGTTAATGTCTTACTTGCTTAATTTATAAAGTAAACATCAGCATAGATATGAATGTATAGGAGAAACATGTGAAGTAAGTCCCCAACTTACAAACGAGTTCAGTTCCAGAAGCATTGTTCGTAAGTGGAATTCATTCACAAACTGACCAAATGAGTTTTGTACAGTACACCTGTGGAAGGTGCCAGTGCAAATATTCCTAAGTCTTGGAACTAGTGTACATGCATATGTATAGTAGCATCCATATTTTAAGGCATCGCTGAGGTCCTGGACCATGCCTTCCAATCATAAGGGGGACAACTCCACCACAAGCCCCCAACTACACCAATTCAAGTATCACATTTTTCTCTTCTTTGCTTTTAATATCAAATCCAATCTGAATCAAATTCTGCCTCCTCCACATGATGGTCAAGGAAGGCTGATCCTTGAAGGCAGAGAGAGGGTGACCTCCAGGCAGGGAGTTTGTATATAAAAACCCTGGGGCAGCCAGAGCACCCAACATGGGGGAACAAGCCAGGGATTTCAAGGCCTCTGGTAAAGACCTAGAACCCCTGGCCTGTCTCTCACAAGTCTGGTGGCTGACATCTCTTTTGACCCTTTATCTTTCAAAATCTCTCTGACTGGTTTTTTTTTTTTTTCCTTCTTCTTCTGCTTCTTTTTCTTGAGGTAACATCTCATTTTGTAGTTTAGGCTATATAGCTCAGTCTGGCCTCAGACTTATGGTGATCCTCCTGCCTCAGCCTCCTAAATGCTGAGATTACAGGTGTGTACCATCACACCTGGTTGATTAGCTTTTAATTCTACACAGGAGACCTTGGAGTCCAGTAATATTCTCTGACCTCATTTCCTGGAATCCACTGCCCAAGTGTGGGTGGGACTTCCTGTGCACACACCTGAACAAACTCCCGTATCACTCATACAACTGTTTCCCCCTGAGTAAACAATCCCGTAGCCCTATTGATCTTAGAAAATTGAGACCAGGCCACTCCTTGTCAACACCAAAGAGGCCCTACCAACTTTTTTCTTTTTTGGCCTTTTGGACATTTTCCAAATGTCCTCAAGCAGGTAGGTTCCCAGCCTCCTACACCACCACCCTCGGCCATCTGGACCTGATTTTGAACTTAGACTCTGGAGATCGTGTTCATGGAGTAACAGCATGGTATCACTAGGGTGGCCGAGCTGGGTGTGAGATGCTGGCCAGGAAGGGAAGGGAAGATCTCATGGCTTCTTCATGGAATACACTTATATCTATTTCCCCAAACCGTAGCAGCCCCACTGTATCCTTGAACACTGCCATCCAATACAGGCCCCTGATGGGAATCAGGCCAGGTAAGGTCTACCCAGGTGGTATCTTATCATCTAGGCTTGTGATCATGGGAAATAATATTTCATCTTCAGATATAAAAGGCCACATTAAACCACCAGATATCTAAGAACTCCCACAAGCCCCAAATTCCTTTCTATTTGCTTTTTAATAGTTTCCAATTAAATACAGAGATTGTAGTGGCAGTCACTAGCCTTCCAACAAGTCACCAGGAAATGGAGTGATTTCACCTTGGACCTTGGGTCTTCCCATCACCATGGAAACTTACTGCAACTGCATGGAAATAAAGCCAGTCATTGACCAGATCAATGTATTTTGAGAGGCATTCTCCCTGGCCAGGCTAACCTCTGCCAGTCTGGACTGGCCCTGAGACATAAAGAACAGATTTCTATAAAGCTTTCTGTGGTGTCTCCAGGGGGAAATTCCCTCTTGCTACTGGTGGAAGAGGAAGAAGAGATTCAGGCCGGAACTTCATTCTAGCCTTTTGGAGCTGCAGAAGACTGGCAGGTCATGTGGAATCTGAACCTGTTCCCGTGGTGAAGGGAACTACTGTATGTGGTCTACACTGTTACCCAATCAGAAGAGGACACAGGAGAGTGACTTGTGAATTATAAAGCACTATACAAATATCAATTACTATTATAGTCCTTTGACTTCCCAACAGTCCCCAGGGGCTGGAATAAGAGCCAGTAACTTACAGAATAATGATGAACAATTATGTAGTACTTATCACTCCAAGGAACAATACTTCATATGAAGTATTTAATTTCATCCTCCATTGATGCCCAGAGAATAGATAGGGTTGGGATCTCCATTTTCAGATGAGAGCTAGAGGGTTAGAGGTATTGCTTCTCAGGAAATCAAGGTTGCTTGTCCTAAACACTAAAGTTCTTGTGGAGAGAGTCCACCTTTCGGTCACAGCTGTGTCCTCACTAACAATACCTAAAGAACGTATGTCAGGTGCTTCCATGGAGCTCGGTATGATTGCACACTTCTTCATGTCCTCACAGTATCTCCTCTGCTTCTTGGGTCCATTTCCCACCCAGTGAAGAGGCTGACCTATGCCTGATCCATGTCCCTGAGGGTCACGGAGAGAAGTACTCTGCTCTAGAGCCTAGAAACAAGGGCCTGCGCTCAGAGGTTGAGGGTGTCTCTTTGGTAGGTGACTGTCTGGTATCTTCTTCCATGTGCCAAAGTCTCCCATACCCCCAGCCTTTGCACTGTGAGCTCTAGTGTCTTGCCCTGGGCCACAGTGAGGCGTGGATTTGTGTATCCTCAGTGTGGCAGCTCTGAAGGCCTGGGGCAAGTGTCCTGACAAATGCTAACAAACACTAACTCCCTGCCCTCAGTTTAGCAGCTGAAATGAACTGTGTTTCCGTATAGGTAACTGCCTTTCACATTGGCTCCTGCTGTCCCATCCCTGACAGCTTGTCTTTTGTATGTCTTCTGGCCACCCTCAGGGACTGGTTGCTAGATACCAGGCCTGGCCATGTTCTGTCTACACACCTCTGCTTGGCGAGGGCCCAGCCCTTCCTGACTCCAGCCAGAGCCTTGTATGCCAGAAGTCAGGCCAAGGGCCAGTTCTGCACCTGGGGAGAAAGTCCCAGATCTAACTCTGTCATCAGGCCTCAGGAATTCCCCGTGGACCCAAAGATGACACAGTTGAAGTAGCCATGATGCCTACATGGGCCAACTGAGCAGGGTGTGAAGCATTTTTAAAACAAAGCCGGCCTGTCGCATCTCCCCGGCAATAAATCAGGTGCACATTACTGGCGGGACTTCTGAGGAAGCATACTAGCTGTATTAATAACAACAATGCGCTCATAATACACTTTTCAATTTGAATTAATTTTTGTAGCTAATTCTAGCTACTGAATGTCTTCATTTAAAATATACATATATGCGTATTTTGTTCAGTATTTTAATTAGACCCAAAGGAATTTACTTTCAAATTTGGGTACAGTTCATTTGTTATATTAATGGAAAGGCACTTTAAATCAAGTTTCATGTTGATGTTTCATTATGTATGCTGCTCTCACACATCTCTAAAAGAGATTTACGTTACAGGTAGTAACCACAAATACTGGCAGCGGACATGCTGTTAATTTAAAATGGAAACTTTTGAGATGCAGCAAAGGAATAAGGTGGAAGCTAACTTCCCCAGCACCTGCCTGTGCTCTACCTGAGCTCAGAACAATGATACAAGAAGCAGACACCCATGCTGAGGACTGAAGCTACTACCATCAACTCCAAGACCTCAGTAACTAAGAAAGAAGGGACTTAGATCAGGTGTCTGCCCTGAGATTACCGTGGGACGGCTCCGCTGCGGGGCTCAATGGTGGCGCCTGTCCTCTGCACATGTGCACACCCAGCCACACGCCCACCCCATGACTGGGAGTTTCCAGGCCACCTCAGAGCTGGTGCTGGCATCACTGGCCACTGTGGGATGTTTCTGGTGCTCTGGGCACCGTGCCATCCCACTGAATCTTACCAGTGTTCACAAGACTATACACATCGCCCTGTGTGGTGGAGGAAATTGAGACTCACATGGCTGAGAGCTGTGCGGTAAGAATTAATGCCAGGCCTCGGTCTGAGGAGACAATCCTCCAAACCCTGCTGTGGACCAGGTGTTGGGACAGATTTAGCAAGAGGTCAACCAGGACTCAGGGAGGAACTAACAAGGAAGAAACGTAGAGAGGGGGGTGCGGCCCAGTTCCTTTCAACCACTGGCCCTCAGAAGGCCAACTCCATTCCACTGGTGGCTGAACTAAATTTTATTTTTGTGCTCACGAGCAGTCCTGTGACACTTCTACTGCTGCTACAGCAAACTGCAGGAAAATAAAGCATCATGGCCATTCTGAGAGGACCAGACCTCACACCACCTCTCCTCTCTGTGCTCCTCAGAGCACTTTTACAGATACAGTCGTCCTGGACCACCACGATGGTCCTGACCATCCCTGAGGGTGGCCAGAAGACCAAGGTGTTGTTAGGCATATTTTATACGTGGGCAGCCATCCAATTCTCAGAGAAGTAAGTGATATGTGCCAAATCACAGCCACACGCAGTGGGTGACCAAGAACACTCCCAAAGGGGATGAGTGGGAAGTCCAAGGTTACTGTGGCCCAGATCAAAGTGAGTATTCTCTTGCTGGTCTGCTATTATTTTATAGCCTTTGTAGATTT
Organism: Thryonomys swinderianus; assembly: GCA_004025085.1. Classification (NCBI taxonomy): domain Eukaryota; kingdom Metazoa; phylum Chordata; class Mammalia; order Rodentia; family Thryonomyidae; genus Thryonomys; species Thryonomys swinderianus. The sequence goes on along the minus strand of PVIC010010238.1, from coordinate 14,528 downwards.
TCATGCATGCAGCAAAGGGTCTTACTCATATTTTTAATTTCTTATGATAGAAAGTATTTTTAAGTTAAGCATTTCAGAAAATATTCTGCATCTTAATTTTAAAAGACTTTTTTTGTACTGAAGAATGAACTTGGGACCTTTAAACTTAGCTATCTCTTCAGTCCTTTTTAAAAATATTTTTTTATTTTGAAACAGGATCTTGCCAAGCTGTCTAGGTGGGATTTGAATTTGTGATCTTTCTGCCTCAGACTGCCAAAGTGCTAAGATTACAGTACTTTGGCACTGTGCCCAGAGGACAACTTTCAAGTGCAGACAGAATATATTGTGCTTGGATGGATGGTATTCAGCACAGTGCGCACAGAATTTTCCTCTTTTAGAAAATTAATGTAAAATATGACAGGTTAGCTGGGTGTGGCAGTACACACCTGTGATCCTAGCACTCTGGGAGGCAGAGGAAGGAGGGCCAAGAGGAAGGAGGGCCAAAAGTTCAGGACCAGCCTGGGCAACTCAACAAGATCCTGGCTCAACAAAAAAGGCTGGGAAGAGCCGGGCGTTGTGGCTCATGCCTGTCATCCCAGCACTCGGGAGGCAGAGACAGGAGGATTGCTGAGGTCTAGGCTTGCCTGGGCTACATAGTGAGCTCAGGGCCAGCCTGAACTACAAAACGAGACCCTGTCTCAAAAAAAAAAAAAAGGCTGGAAAGTGTGAAGGTTCTGGGTTCAACCTCTGGTGCTGCATGTGTGTGTTCTTCCATGGGTGCCCACATGTTCACACATGCATATGCATGTGTGTGCACGTGCGCGCACGTGCACACACACACACACAGTTTAGTAGACTGAAGAAACACTCCACAAAATGACTAGACTTCATATTTTAATTTTAAAATTATAAGGAATGATCAAAACTACAGTGAATGTTTGAAGTTAAAATGTATTACAGTAGAAGACACACTGCACTGATTATCTTCAAAGTACTGCCTCCTCCCCACTGCGAATACATTTCATGGTTCTTGTCAATTTCTAGAAGCATTTCTGGAGGTCTTCTTTCATGAGTGTTTTTGCAAAGTGTGATAAAAATATGGTGAATGCTGCTGCTAAGTGCCATCCAATAGAAAGGCAGGTTTGTAAAAACATTACAGCATGTTCTCATTCTCCTTATTTACCTTGTACTTTGCAACTTCTGACTCTTCCCCAAAGTCAAATGGCTATAAAAGAAGAACATTTTGAATTGATTTGGGATATCAAGGCATCAACTAAAGACACTCAGAAATAAAGGAGTTCCAGAACTGCTTCAGAAAGTGGTAATGATAATGAGATAACTTGTCTGAAATGAGAGGGATTAACACCAATGTGCCTTTTACTGTAATACATTTTTAAAATTTAAACACACTGTATTTTTTATCACACCTCATATAACTATTAATAATAATGCACACTAGCTACACTTTCTTGAGTACCTACTCATTGTAGTCAGGTCAACTATATCATCAGTTCAAGTATGCACATATCTGTCTGCCTCTACTCCAGTTACACTGGCCTGTTTGGCTAGTTACTGTGTAAATTCTTTCCTGCCTCAGGGCCTTTGCATGTGCTATTGGTGTCTGGCATGCCCTCCTCCGTGCTATGTGTGTGTGTGTGTAGATGTGCTCCAGGACTTTATAAAACTGCCTCTAACTGTTCAGCTGGCACCCTCGGATGCTCTCACAGAGCTTTTTTTTTTTTCCTATAACCTATCAGAATCTTAGAATTATACTCCTTCTCTGCCTTGCTCTTTTTTAAAAATTTTTTATTTATTTATTTATTTTTGAGACAGGGTCTTGCTTTGTAGTTCAGGCTGGCCCTGAGCTCTCTATGTAGTTCAGGCAAACCTAGAACTCAGCAATCCTCCTGCCTCTGCCTCCCGAGTGCTGGGATTACACGCTGGGATTACACCACGCCCGGCGCTGTGGTATGTGGTATTGATTGCTGGTGGGCGTGAGTCACCATGCCCAGTATTATATGTGGTTACCGGGATCGAACTCAGGGCCTTATGCTTGAGAGGCAGGCACTGGAACTACTGAGCTACATCTCTGGCCCTTTTTTTTTTTTTTTTAATTTTTGAGACAGGGTCTTGGCATGTTGTTCAGGCTGGCCTTGAATTCTTTATGATGCCCAGGATTTCCTCAAACTCACAGTGATCTTCCTGCCTCAGCCTCCCAAGTTCTACGATTATAGGCAATTATGTTACTTTTGTGTATACTTATTTTCTTTCTTTCCCACTTAGAGTTGTCAGACAAAATACACAATATCCAGTTAATGTGAATTGCTGACAGAAAAAATGCACTATTGATACTTATGCTTTAAAAAAAACACTATATATATGAACTTCAGACCTAACTAGGTATCCCAGACATGTACTTGCTAAATGCAATGGTCCTGTCCCCATTAGCCCAAGAGCTACATGAAGTAGGAGACTATCTGCTTCCACAGGGAGTTCCTGGTGCCCGTCACAGTGGGCTCTCAGTGATCGTTTACTGAACATGCCTGACACACATTCCAGCCTGGCCTATTTGACACCACAGCCCAGGCCCCCTCCAGATGCCACATAGAGGAGGGTAGCCACCCTCAACAGCACACCAGCACCCCAGTCATCCTGCTCTCCTTTGTCAAAAGACTGGAGTCCAGGGCTGAAGATTTAGCTCAATGGTTCCAATGCCTGCCTAGCAAGTGCAAGGTCCCTGGTTCAGTCCCCAGTAGCCACATATAACAATAACAGGTGACTCATGCCCACCAGCCATCTGTACCACATACCACAATGCCAGGTGTGGTGGCTCATGCCTTTAATCCCAGCAGGCAGAGGCAGAGGCAGGAAGATTGCTGAGTTTGAGGCTTGCCTGGGCTCCATAGTGAGCTCAGGGCCAGCCTGAACTACAAAACGAGACCCTGTCTCAAAAAAAAAAAAAAAAAAAAGACTAGAGTCCAGATCATGTCAGCCAAATTTCAAGTAAACTTGAAAGGTCCCCCATTTTGGGGACCTTTACAATTGAGTAGAAAACAAGAGAATAGAGGGAAAACTAAACCAAGGAGATGAAGCCAACCCTCAGTGTGCACAGTGATCCGGAGAAGAGGATGCTGTGAGGTAGGGCTGCAGTGGCAGGAGCCCAGCTGGAGGTAACAAGTCGCAAGAGAGGCAGCAGCATGACCTCACAGGAAGGCATAACCATTAGAGGGGCTTGTCGCCATGGAGACCAGACAAATGGGCCTGGTGGCCAGGGACACAGGAACACAGTGGCTGTGGGGAGGACGCTCAGGGGAGCCTGCATGTGCTTGGTACCAAGGTCACTGGTGGAGAGAGGCTAGGTGTGTGACAGAGGCATGCCTGAGGGCTGGGAGGCTGGTGCTGCCTCTTGAGATGGGAAGTGTTCAGGAAAGTTCCAGAAAGACACCAAATGGGCCTCATATAAGCCCTGAAGAGTTGGCATCACCCATAACACACATTGGTCCCTCGAGGAATGCATCTTCCCACTGTTTAGGAACCACCAATACCCCACGGTCATGCTCGCTGGAAAAATCCAGGTCCCCAGTCCCCCAACATCAGAGGTGATCTAGTGGATGTGCCTTCCTATGAGGTCATGCTGCTGCCCTCTGCTGAGACTTGTCATCTTCCAGCATTCTCTGCTCCATTTCACCGCCTTCTGTCCCCAAATAATCAGTGTACACTGAGGCTCTGAGGACAGAGGTCACGTGGGGGCCCTGCAGACTCAGACCACAACCGTGCTATGAGGCAGGAACTCCAGCAGCCTGATGTGGGGCTCTGTCTCCTACACAGAGCGAGAGCTGCTGCCGTGGCTTTGACGCTTGAATTCTGACTGAGGGAGTCACCTCTGCAGACCCTGGTGCTGGTCTCATGCTCGAGGCCTCAGGCCCTGCAGCCAAGGCTCCCTCTCCTGCAGCCGGAGGTGGCCAGGCCAACCAGCCACACCTGGTATAAGTCTGCCAAAGGCATCCAGGAGGAATGTCTTCTTTCTGCCTTGTTTCTTTTTTTAAACATTTGAGACAAGGTCTCACTAGATTGTCCAGGCTCGGCCTTGAACTTGTGATTCTTCTTGTTCTGGGTTCTACAAGGGTATGGTGTCTCCGGCTTCAGTGGCCATTTTGCAACCTGAGGACAAAACCCAGCCTCTTGAGGTGGGGAAAACAGGTCGTCCACAGCCCCACTGGGCTAGAGAACCTTCCCTGGACACCAACCCACAGCATCCTGCCTAGGAGACTCCTGTGGGTGGGTGAGTGCTGGTCCTGTGCTCACAGCGCCTACGACACACCAGTCTGGTGGCCTACTTGTCACTATGTCTGCTTGGAGAGCTGTTTATGGTGTAATGACCTGGAAGCAGGAAGAAAAGGGAAGAGCGGGAGGGAGACACCCTCCCGGGCCATGCCCCCATGCCCCACTTCTTCCCATCAGGCCCCTCCTCCCAACCACAAATCAATAATCCAGTCACATTCCTCAAAGCTTGCCTGTGACCATCTGAGGCTCCTAGGAGACATCTAGACATAAACCATAATAGTGGCAGCGCCCAGTGTCAGTGGGCATCACATGACAAGAGACAGGACCATGACAGCATGTGCACGTGTGTGTGTCTCCCTGGTGTCTCTTTCTTCCTTCTTATAAGACATCAGGACTCAGGCCTGGGCTCTAGTCCTGCTCTAAACATCAGAGTTGGATGAAGCTTCCACCCTATTAATGCCTCACATGGGGGTGAAATTTCCACACATGAAGCCTTAGGGACACACTCAGATCATGTCCAAGCCATCTTCTGTCTCTGTACACACTACCTGAGCAGGGCTCCACAAGGTCCTGCTGACCAGACTGGACTTCCCACCCCTCCCTCCTCCTGGCTTTGGTTCATGGACACTGCAAGGGGTCAGAATGTTTACTATGGATCCACAGTTCCAGACACTGTGCCAAAACCCCACAACTTCTCCTGGTCTAACAGGAGACCGACTCAGACATAATATAATTCTCATTTTATAAGTGAAAAGCTGGTGCAGAAGGTTGTTAAGTCATTTGTTTGAGGTCTTTCTGACTCTAAAGTTCTTCCCCTACCCCTAATTTGTCCTCATGTAAAGCTGGGTTTTCTCATACTCAAAGAAATATGAATTGGAAATATCTATGGGACTTCATGAGTTCTCAACTCCTGGTAATAATGTATGAGTGTAGGACAAGGCCCCTCCTGCATAGTCCCCCTAGTTCCTGCGGGAGGAGCTCCTTTGCCCATAGGCTCTGAAATTCAGGAAATTAGTTTTTGGCATCCAGAAGGGGCATTTTGTCTGCCATGCCCCTGAGCCTGACCACAGGAGTCCTGATTTCTTGTTTCAGGGAGACTGGAATGACAGCAGGGCACACGGCTCGTATGTGAGACAAATGACTACCCTGCCTGAGTGCGTGGCTTCTACTTTCTTGGGAGCATCTCCATGCTCACCCCAACCCAGGCTACAGCCTTGACCCTGTCTGCCCCAGCTAAATGGCTGCTCTCCTATCTTTGGAAAACACTGCGGCTCGGGAGTCAGCACAGGATGTCCAATCTGGAAGCTGGACCTGAGAGTAGGCAAGTCACATGTGTGAGCACATGTGTGTGTGTGTGTGTGCGTGCACACGCACATGCTGTTCAGTTCTGAGACTATATTTTGTGCTAGCCAGGGAGACTTGGAGATAGGAATTTGGAAAGGGCAATGCTGTGCATTCTGTCCCCTGTGCCCTGAGCATTCCTGTTTTAAGAGTTAATGTCCCCAACTCTTCACAGAATGGGCAGTAGAGAAAATTCTGTCTGCAGAAGCCCCATTTCATTCTGGGTATCTGGCCTCTGTGCCAGCTTTCTAGGGTTTAAATGAGGTCACAGCCAGAACTGCCTGGAGTTAACCAAGGCTGGCATGGCTGAAGAGAACATGAGCTCTGAGAGTGACAGCCTCAGGGAAGGCAGCATCTTGGGAGGAGAGAGAAAGGGGCAGAGAAAGGAGTGATGTTGCTTAGTCCAATACTTGTTCACTTTTGCTATAGAAAAGTGAAAGTAAACAAACAACATAAAAAAAATCCCAGCACTCTGGGAGTCTGAGGCAGGAGAACTGAAAGTTCAAGCTCCGTGTAGACCAGTGGTGGCAAAGCTATGGCACACGCGACACGGTTGCCTGTTACCGCTGAAAATTTTAAAAGGTTCACAATCATTGAGTCCCTGGCAACTTAGTAATATACTGAGACCCTTTTTAAAAATAAAACAGATAAAAGCTGGGGATGTAGCTCAGTGCAAAGTCCCTGGGTTCAACCCCAAGTACATCAGAATAAAAACAAATAAAATAACCACATAAAAATTGTTTCCCTCACCTCTTGATGGTATGAACTGTGACTACTTTGCAGAACAGGCTTCCAACTCTCATTTGCTCTGGGTGTGATGCTTGTGTGTGTGGGAATGGGCTTCCATTCTTCTGGGATCTACTTTTCTCCCTAAGTGCATTGTAGGTATGCATGTCATGTCCTCAGTCAATAAGTAAGAGGTGGTCGGACCCATCATGCATTTCTGCAGCCATAGAACTGCCCCTACCCAGACCTTGCCCATCCTGGGGAGGTTCCCGGGGGAACATGGATCAAGGGCCTGGGCAGCATTTTAATGATTGTCACTCTTACAGGACTGATTTTTATATAAGATTTCTATGCCAGTACAAAATCAACAAAGGATGCAAATAGAACATTTCCAAAATACAGAGAGATTAAGAAATGCTAAAAAAGTTCAAAGTTGCTGACAAAGAAATAGAGATAAATACCTATTTTTATCAATCCAATTTTGAGAAAAATGTCTGTGCTGTAGGAATCAGGGAATGGAATTCTTTCTTATGCTTCTATTGGGATTTTTAATGATGTGTAGTTCCAAGAGTGTAACTGGGGGCTGGTGTGTATCTTAGTGGTAGAGCACTTGCCGAAAGGCATGGGTTCTATCCCCAGCATAACAAAAGCAAAAAAACTTGAAAGAATATAACTTGGGCATATGTCCAAATATATTTTAAGACAATCATGCCATTTGATACATTGTTTTTACTCCTAGGACTTTATCTTAATTAATTAATTATAGATAGTCACAAAGATTTATCTTGCAGAATGTTCACTGCAGCATTTTTTATGATGGTGAAAATGTGAGAAAGACATAAATGTCCAACAAATGGGAATTGGTGAAATAAATGGAACCCTAGGTAGTCACTATGGCTCAAATTTTAGAAAAATTAATGACATGAAGAGGTTCATGATATAAATTTTAAAGTTTACCTATAAAATCAAATCCTTTATGAAAGTAGGTATTTCTGGACCAGAAAAGGATAGGTGGTTCCTATTTTCAATGTTTATCTTTATGCTGCTATACTTCTAAAAATATTCTACAATGAACATTTTTCCTCTCTTCCTCCTTTCCTTCCCTCTTTTTTCTTTTCTCCCACCCTTTCTCCTTCCCTTCATTAGGGATTGAACCCGGGGCCTCATATATGCCACGTCTACTGTCTACCTTTGGCTCCTGAGCATATTTGGAACTCTTTAGTTTAAAACAAAATGGAACAAAAAACCCAGCAGTGTGCCTGAGAAATCACCTGTTGGTGGGTCCTGCAGGGAGACTATCTGTCCCAGGCCAAGGGCAGCCCATGGGCTACTAGTCTGTCTTTGTTCAGGTCCCAAACGGGCAGTCACAGTGGATTTGGGTACTGCAGTCTTTGGTATTCTCTTCCTCCGTCATGTCTCAAGATTTCCTTGTTCCTGAATCTGTGGAATTTGATTTTGTAATACCCCAGAGGCCCAAGTCAGCAGCTCTGCTGGCTTTACATAGCATGAAGGTAGTTTCTCTTGCTGCTGTAGGTATGATTTATGGTCCTGTCCCAACCCCAGCAGGTCAGCTTCTCATCCACAGACCAAAGTGAGAGCAAGAGCACTAAGTACGGATCAAGGAGGGTGAAGATGACACCCAATTCAGAGATGACTCATCAAAACACACAAGTGGGGTCGTGCCGGGCATGGTGGCTCACGCCTGTAATCCCAGCACTCGGGAGGCAGAGACAGGAGGATTGCTGAGTTCGAGGCTTGCCTGGGCTACATAGTGAGCTCAGAGCCAGCCTGAACTACAAAGTGAGACCCTGTCTCAAAAAAAAAAAAAAAAAAAAAAAAACACACACAAGTGGGGACAGATGTCAAGTGGGGTGATACCAAAGGCAAAAGACACCAGAGAGCCCTGTGGTCAGACACTTCCAGATAGATGCCTGTATACCAAAGACACTAACATCAGGTGACACCCAGGTGCTCGAGTTTGGATCTGGAATGTTATCTTACTTTCTTACTGTTGGGACACAATCTATAACATCTACAATGTAAAGGAGGAGAGCTGTTCTCAGTCTGGCAGCCTAGAAGCAGAGACTGAAGGGAAGAGCTGAAAATAAAGTATACTTTTCCAGGCCACGCCTCTAAACAATACATTTATCTATAAACAAGCAACTGCCCCATAATTAAATCACTTGCTGAAACCCTACCCGAGTGCATGAGGTTTTGGGAGGACAATTAGATATGAATGTAACATTCACCCTTGGCCTTCAAAAGGCTCAGGGTCAGCCTTTTAAGCAAAATGCATTTAGTCCATTTCTAAGTTACCAAAGTCCTGACAGTTCCAGCACTGCCATAAAGGCCAAGTCCAAAGTCTTCTCTGAGACTCATAGCAAACCTTTAGCTGTGAGCCCTTATAAAAATAAAAAAAGAAAGTTAAAAACTGCTGACATAAAATGGCAGAGAGTAAGCATTCCCATTCCAAAGGGGAGGCAGAGAGATACAGAAACCAATGCAAATAAAGCAAGAAAGCTTCACGCACTGCTCTCTTAGGGACATACCATCTGGCTTTCCAAGCCTTCTTTTCCTGACCTCTTGCATTCTACATGCCTATAAAATCAAGACTATATGGATGAATAAAATGTCTGCTGCCAGCTTGAGTAGCACCCGGGGCTTTTGCACCATGGCTGCAGAGTGTCTGCAAGGCTGATGTGAACTGAATCTCAGGAAATCAATTTCCTAAGCAGCCATTCTCAATCAGTGCACCCTGGAGCTCTCAGAGTCTTCCAGTTTTGCCATTTGATCCTGGGAAGGGTGGGGCCTGCCAGTTTCAGTGTTGCCCTCAAGCCATCTCTCCTGTTACATTGATACAAAGCATTTATCTTCTTTTAGCAACCAAGCTCTCTTTTCTTTCATTTTTCCAGGCATTTTCTTTTTGGCAAAACTGAAAACTTTTTAAGTGGGCATTTACAATATCCTAGGACTTTGCTAGTAGCATCTCCAAACTTTTCCAAACTCCTGCGAGCCAGTTCCAAAGTCTTCTGAACTGTGTAGTCAGGTAACAGTCACAGCAAGACCGGAAGCAACAGGTCCATTGGTCATGGACAGAAACTTGCAAAACTGGGAGCCAAAATAAACCTCTCCTCCTTTTAGGTTGATTATCTCAGGTATTGTGTTACAGTAACAGAAAGGTGACTAAACACAAGGCACACAGGAAAACTGGCCTCCACTCTTCCAGACTGGTCACGGTAACTGGCACAGTCCCACCAGTGAGTGGAGACAGATGATCCTTCCTTGGTACTACAGCAAGGGAAGGGCACAGTCAAGGCACAAGCAGAAGCTTCATCCTTGGCCAATTTACTCTTCATTCTCTTGGATTCCATTCCTAAGGTGTACATAAAGACCCCCCCTAGAGAAAATTAGAGAAGGAAATTCAGGGATGAGGCTAATGGTCATGGTTGGTGACTCTAATAATATATCATGAATTGCCCAATTCTCCATGAGCCTAAATCATGTTAAAGACAAAGAAATAAACAACTCTAGCCTTTTAAAAGTATGTTCTTAACCCACTGTGGTACTGCACACTTAGACTGAAGATACAACTCAATGCAAAGTTTCAATTTCTAGACTACCACCAAAAATGCATACTTTCAAAGGAAAACCCATGGCAATCATTCATCTGGGACAAAACTCTGATATTCGGCCAACTTAAGTGAACACCTACTCCAGGCCAGGCCTTCTTCCAGCTCTAAAGATCACACAGTGATCTTTAGATCCCAAGTCATGCCCTCACAGAACTCTGGAGAAGTTAATGATATCAGTGCCAGGATTGGGTGCTGAGGTATAGATAAAAGGAGGAGCAAGCTACAGAAAAATGCTGGCAGCCTCTGGTGGTCTCAGCCCTGTGGCTGGTGGAGGTCCCCAATCTGCTAGATGTCAGGCAGAGGAAGCAGACCCAGACATCCCTGGGAGGGAGCTACCACTAATGCGCGTCTATCCTTTTCTAGTGGTGTCCATTTGAAGCTATCTGATGGTTCTATTCCTACAAATGTTCCAGCAGAGGGCCCTTGATTGCTCTCTGGAAGACTAATTAGCCACAGAATAGGTGATTCTGTGGGGCCTGCGGGACAGGGGAGCCATCAGCAGGCACAAATGGTGGAGACAGCATGGGGCTGCCTTCTAATGGCTTTTTGAAGGTTGCTCTGTGTTTGACAAATGCCATATGTGCCTAGTGCTCAGGGCATTAGGGCTCTCTCTGCCTCACCTCTAAATGGTTCCTCTTTGCTTTGATTTCACACATGTGATTTCAACATTCCCTGCTCTTTAAATGAGGAAACCCTGAATCTTAATGCCTCCTCTCACACAGGCTGAGTGGTCTGAGGTTGGTGCCCCTAGGCTCTAATGACTTCTGCCCAGTCCGCCACTAGTGCCATTGCAGAGACCACCAAGCCACCTGCTAGTCTCTCCACCACTCACTATTACTCTCTCCCTGGCGTCTGTCCTGCTGCCAGAGACACTCGGCCCAGGGACAAAAGGCCCCCAAACTGCTGTAAAGCTCCAGAGGAGCCAAAGGGCTCACAGGACCCAGGTACTGGAGAGGAGTTCTCCTCAGCTTGAGGACCCTGGTGGGCTCTGGGAAACTACAGGGACTGCCAGCACCTGCTGAGGAGCAGCCAGCCTCCTGGGAAGCCTGGCTCTGAAGGCCTCCTCAAGCCCAGCCGAAGCCCTTGCCTTGGAAGTTGTGGCCTTTCCTTCCTTGTCTCACTTGGCTGAAACAGCACAGAGCCCATCTGTGGGCCCAGCATCCCCCTCCGCAACACTCAGCCATTATTAACTTGTGCTCTCCTCTTTCCTTCCCTTTGGCCCCAGCTGGCCTTCTCTTCTCCAGGCAATTCCGGAAAGTTCTAATTGCTTTTATCAATCTTCTCTCTGAGAGGCTCATTGAAAATACATAGATCTTATTTCCTCATTTGCTTCTTCTGGCTGGAAAGGTTCGACCATGAGGACAAAGCTGCTCCTGAAGGGTAATTTGAGGTGCCGGAGAAATTAGAAGCTGGTAAAGCTGTCACTGAGCACAAGTGACAAGCCCATTACCATCTTCTCTAATGATTACCTGAGTGTTTCCCTTCATTTTGTAAAAAATAACACCCTCGTCCCTGCGCGGCACTCTGACACCTGTGTCCCCAGCTGACTTCAGGCCAGTCCCTCACTCACTGCCACAGTGCAGCCTTGTGATTCTGCAGGGTCCCATGTCTTGCTTTGTCCCCTAATAGAGGGTCCCCCACTTTCTGTTGCCCACTCACTCTGAACCCTACCAGAGGGTCCTGAAGCTCCATCCAGGAGCAGCTGGGGTCATCATGGCCCCAGCACAAAAGCTGGCCAGAACTCTGCAGTCCCCAGGGGCTGGCAGTCAACTCAGGAGCTTAACAGGAGGAGCCACCTGAACCGCGGAGGCCTGAGGCTGCCCTGCGCAGTGGGTTTGAAGCATCACTGCTGAACACTGGGATCTTCAGGACAGTGAGAGCCTCGGGACACAGGGAGTGACTGAGAGGCACGTGGTGTTCACTGTCCATTGCCATCCTGGTGGCAACCAGTGCCTGAGTGGGGGTCACATTCCTGGCTGCCGCCTCCTTGGTCTCAGCTTATCTTCCGAGCCATTTTCTTTCTCTTGATTTGGAGTTTCCCCGATAGCCTCTGAGCCCTTCACTTTCTTCCTAAATGACTGCACAGGGTTTCTGCGGCTTCCTGGCCCCCGCGGCATTCTTGGCTGGAGGGGACCATGTGACACTCCATCCTATCCCACTGTCCCCGCCCTGCACTGGAGCAGGACACTTGGGTGGCGGGGCCTGGGGAACAGTGCTCTGCCATCGGCCTGGTCCTGCTCACTGCGGGTGCTGGCAGGATGCAGTCTGGGATCTGGAGCACAAAGGGCGACCACAGCTGACAAACAGTCACACAGTACCACTGAAGGAAGGGGCTGCTGTTTTCTGCTCCTTGGCAGTAAAATCAGCGAGCAATAAGCTAATAAAAAAACATCCTGCAGCTATGAGTTGGTACTTTCCTAACCCTTTAACTGTAGTCCTTATGGGGGAAGACTTCCTTGGAGGATATTCATGTTTCCACCAACTGCATCTTTCTGGGGTATAGGCGAGCACGCCCACTTCCCTGCTGGGCCTGAGGTCTTGGCAGAATGGCTCCCAGTTGCTGTTAGAGGCCTGGCAGTGTTACACACACACCCAGCATCTAACTCTGCAGTCTTCTCTGCTGAGGAAACAACAAGAGAGTGGGGCTCCAGGAACAGACAAGTGGGGCAGCAGAAAGTTGCCCAGGGTCAGTGTGGGCTCCAGAGAAAGCCATGCCAGGCCCCACACTCAGTTCCGTGAGGGGCATCCCACAATAGGTTGCAAGGACTGAAGCTGCAGGCAGGAAAATACATCCCATGACGCAGGAGACACTCAAGCAGTGCTTGGGCAAGACGAGGAAAGGGACTTAATCTCCAGAATGTTACTCAAGCCACACCTCCAAACCAGCTAATGTGCAGTTGTGTGTAATTGTAGTGAGGAATGGGGAGTACAGAAAGCCACTGCCTAGCAGAGCTGAAAGCCTGCAGCATCAGCACTGAAGCTGCTGGTTCCGCCTGGGCTTCCACACACTGTTTTGTGGCTGAGGGGCAGCTCCTAGAGGGCCTTGGGGTCCTTAAGCTGCGAGTAAGTGAGGTAAAAGTGTTCTGAGTGGGAAAATTTAATTTTCTTTTTAAGAATGAGCAGCTACCATTTAAAGTTGCCAATAGATTGTTCTAGAAATAGAGATAGCGAATGAGTTTGGATTAGAGCCCTTGTCCTGGGGAGGACACACAGGTGGCCTCTCTGGAGCAGGAATGAAGCAAGCAGGTACCCTTGGTTCTGGGGTACAGTGTTTGACTCTCCCAGTCTGCCCAGGACCCAAGGGGTTCCGGCAATGTGGGGTTTTCAGTACTGATACCAGGGAGGTGCCCAGTAACCTGGGATTAGTTGGTCACCCTATCTGGAGGGCAGAGAACCCAGGGCGCTTGTCCCTGCTTGACTGAGCTACAGCTTCACACACTATGGAGCCAGGGGCAAGAAGCTGCTGGCCAGAGTGGCCAAGGGCCTCCTGGGCGGCCTCGGTTATTCCTTCAGCTCCTCTGAGGGCCGAGGTCACGTGTGAAGAAAGACCGCACAGACCTCCTGAGATTGGCATGTGTGGGAGGGACATAAGTATAGATGCTCCTCTGGCCCCAGGCACAAGGCCAGGCCTGTGTGTGAGTGAGCATTCCTGTGAGTGTGTGTGTGTGTGTGTTTGTGTGTGTGAGTGTGGGTGTGTATGCTACAGCCAGCAGGCAGAGATGAAGTGGACAAGGACAGGGAGCCAGGCCCTGGCACACTGCTCATGGTGTGCTAGGGAGGAAGCTCCAGCTTAGGCCGAGTGGTGTCTCCTCGATCGCAGTGACCCAAGGACAACCGGAATGCCTAGCCCAAGTCAGTGCCTGTGCCTGGGAACAGAGAGAGGCCTGGGAAGACAGGGACTCATTAGATGTGGATATAAATATTCCTCATGTAATGACCAAGTACTCTTCCTGCAACTAGGTTGCTAACTGAATGGGTTGCTAATTGAGGAACTGTACACAGCATGTACATTACAATATTCAGAATGAAGAAATGGTAAAAGGAAACTCTAGTGTGATGGCTTTGCTTTTATTTGCATAGCTCTTATAAGCAGTAGTGTACTGTATAACCCAGTAAAATCAGCAAAAACTATAGCACTGTCCAAACAAGGTGTTCTGTACAAAAAAAGACATTGAAGCGGTATAAACAAGATGTACAGAACTGTACAAAAAGAAAAAAAAAAGACAGGTCCCAAGTCTGAACAGTGCACCTGGGTCATAAGTCTGAATAGTCACTAAACAGGTGCATCATTAAATAAGGAACATCTGTATTTAGAAGCATAGCATTCATACACACTGAACTGATGTCAGAGCCCGCGTTTCAGTACTGCACTGTGGTTATCTAAGATTCAAACTTCAGGACAACAGGCAAAGGACATGGGCCTCTCTGCTATTTGTGTAAGTGACTTATAGTTCTGTAATTATTTTAAAATTAACTGTTTTAAAAAGATATTGGATAGGGGGCCGGAGGGTTAGCTCAGTGGTTCCGGCGCCTGCCTCACAAGCGTAAGGACCTGAGCTCGATCCC
>PVIC010010237.1:10329-43924 GCA_004025085.1 Thryonomys swinderianus | reverse complement strand
GGTGTGTTTCCTGTATGCAGCAGATTGTAGGATCTTGCTTCTTGATCCAATCTGCTAGTCTGTGTCTTTTAATTGGCCCATTGAGGCCATTGACATTAATGGTTATGACTGATATGGACATATTCAGAGCTGCCATGTTTCCCTGTTCTCGGTTCTTTTCTTCTTTGCTTTTCCCCTTTTCTATTTAGTTTCTTGTTTGTCCCAGTGAATTCACTCTCCTGGGTCTCGTGGTTATGGAATTTTCTGTGTTTTTTTTCCAAGATGTTCTTTAGGATGTTTTGGAGTGCAGGTTTCGTGTTTGTGAAGTTTTTCAGGTGTTCTTTATCATGGAAGTATCTTATTTCCCCATCTATTCTGAAAGATAGCTTTGCAGGATACAACAGTCAAGGTTAGAGGTTGTTTTCCTGCAATGCTTGAAATACTTCTCTCCATGCTCTCCTTGCACTGAGTGTTTGTGTTGAAAAGTCTGCTGTGATCCTAATGGGCTTCCCTTTGTAGGTGATTTTCTTCCTTTCTCTCACTGCTTTCATTATTTCATTCTTTTGTTGTACATCTGGAACCTTGATAATTATGTGTCTAAGTGTAGATAATTTTATGTCACAGTGTTTAGGAGTCCGATAGGGCTCATTTATCTGTATGTCTGTATTTTTCCTATGAAGTTTTCTGTTGCTATCTGTAACCATAGCTTTTTTATGTCTTTTACACTGTCTCCTGCTTCCTCAGTGACTCCAATCAGTGTTATATTATTTTTCTTTGAGTCATCTAGAAGCTGTTGAATTGATTTCTCATGGTCCCTTGCTCTTTTCCATACATTATACCTTTCCTGCTCGTTGGCTGCTATGTTGTCCTCTAGGTCTGAGATTCAGTTCTCTATTTCATTCATCCTACTGCGCAAGCTTTCGTTCTCCTTCATCATTCCCTGGAGCTCTGCTTGAAGCTGTTTAAAAGGTTCCATTGCTTCTGCTATCTTTGATTCTATCATCTCGCTGATCTCTTCTTTAATGATGTCTTTCACTGTGGACAGTATCAGTTTTGATCTCAGAGATGAGTTCTGATTTCCATTTTACTAGATCCAAGTTACCATCTCCAAGAGTCCTGGTGTTTGTGTTTCAGTTTGCCCTATTTCCCTTTTCTCTGAATTTTCCTGTGGTGGTGATCTTTGTGTATTTTCTCATTTCTACTCTTTCATTGTTATTAATGCTCTTCTTTGTCTGACGACAGGGCAATGTTTGTTGCACCGCTCTTTCTATTATCTGGGGCCCTTTGGAAGCAGCACTTTCCTGGGGGGTCCTCCTTGAATCTGTAATGACCCTTGAGAGTTCTCACTCCTGACACATCATGGGAGGTATTTGAGCAGAACAGTCACACCGTGTTTGTTACCATAATACAATAAATGCCAATATCAGTATTAAACACAGTAAATAAGATAAAAACGTTTTGTTCAATTCTATTCTGGAGACTTTGAGCTTATGAGTTACCTCTATGTCTATATGCCAGAATTTAGAATTAATCAGCAATGTGTATACAACATACAGATCGTAAATGTAGCCCCCGAACTCTTTGGGGATAAAAGGTCACTGGGGAATCAGGGAGGTAGGGAGACAGGAGGAGAATGAAATAGGGTCAGCAGATTTCGGAAGATCACCTATACCCTAGAACCTCACCTATGCCAGCGGGTACTACAGGATAAAAGGGCATATGTACAACAGTACCAACTGTATGCTGTGAGACCGTTGGAGGCTTTGCACAGCTTCTTGTAATAGTACAGAAGAAGAAATAGGGCAGCCTAAGAGTCTTTTACTTCTGGGTATTGCTTCTAACAGGAAGATAGGAGAGGGTGTGGGGACAAGAGGTGAATAGAGGGATCTAGGAGTAGATGGCAAAATAGAAACTAGATCCCCCCCCCTTTTTTTTTTTATCTTGCTTGGTCTCTCAGTGCGGCTCCAGGAGCATGCCTCCTGTGGAGGGACGCAGGAGATGGCTCTGGCTCCTCTAGGACCTGGGTCCTCACGATGCAGCTCCGGGGTGGGGTTGGGGCTGGGCGGAGGCCCTCAACCCTCTATGGTGGTGATGGCGCCCAGGGTCTGTACCTGACTCCACTGCACAGCTCCAGGATACAGTGGGCCGGTGGGTAGGCTTCAGTCAGCCGGAAACGGACGGTGCCCGGAAGCTGAGTCTGTGCCGCTCCCGGGAAACAGTGGGCCTGTGGGCGGCCTTCAGTCCGCCGGAAACAGATGGTGCCCTGCAGCCGAGTCCCCGCAGCTCCCGGGATACAGTCCCCTCTATATTTCTTTAACTCACTTTTCATAGTATGCCTAGGCCATTTTTATTCATTATTTATTTAGACACTGGAAATTGAACTCACTGGTGCTCCAGCATTGAACTACATCCTTTATTATCAAAGTATTCTGAGTCAGTCTTGGTAAGTGACCAAACTGGATTTTACCTTTCAGTCCTCTGCCTCATATCCTATATGGCTGAGATGACAAGCATAGACCACAACCCCTGGCACATTTGACTTATTTAAAAAACTGAAATTTTATATTTATTATAGAAATTATTACAGAATAAATATTGTTTTAACTGTTCTACTGTTTTATTGAGATTGCTACTATTTTTATTTGTGCTTTAGGTACATATTTTATAGATCATAGGTATTGGACTTTTAGACCCATCCTTTGAATATACCCTATTATTTTCGGTAGATGATTTTTATAAATAAAACTTTCATAGGAGATATCCATATCATATTCATCCAGAATATCTGTATTTTAATTCTCTTTTAGGTTCAAAATTTTCCAATTTCCTTTGACATAAGAGTAATTTAATGCTATTGCAACAATTATACAATTTTGTGGTCTGAGGGTTTAGCTCAGGGGTAGAAACTTGTCAAATGTACAAATCCCTAGGTTTGAACTCTAGCACAATAGAAATAAATTTAAATGCGTAAATTTTAACTTTATTATTTATTTCAAACATTTGATTTCTGGCAAAACAATGCTGTTTGAATTCTAATGATCTGTTGGCTTCACTTTTAAAATTATGTATGTAAACAACCTCAGATATACTAAGCCGCCTCATCTTTGTTTGATAAAGGAGCCAAACACCCTCAAAGGAGGAAAGATAGCCTCTTTAACAAATGGTGATGGAGAAACTGGATCTCAAGGGGCCAAAGACTAAAGCCAGATCCACGTCTCTCACCATACACCAAACCAAAATCAAAGCAGATTAGAGACCTAAAAACAGATACACTAAACCTGGTACAAAACAGGTTAGGTAGAATTCTGAGATACTGGCTTAGGGAAAAAGTTAATGAATAAAACCTCAACAGCACAGAAACTAGCAAAAGGAATCAACAACTAAGATTTCATGTTATTATAAAAGCTTCTGCACAGCCAGAGAAACTATCACCAGAGCAAAAAAGATAACTGACAACATGGGAAAATTTTTACCAGCTGTTTCTCAGACAAACGACTAACATGTAGAGTATATAAAGTTTTAAGAAATCACCCCCCTCCATTTAAAGACCCAATCAAAAATATGCATCTGAAATAAACGGACACTTTTCAGAGGAAGAAGTAAAAGCATCTAAGACACATGAAGAAATTCTCAACATCACTGGCCATTTGAGAAATGCAAATAAAACAACACTGAGATTCCATCTCACTCCAGAAAGAATGGCTACTATCTCAGAATTAACCAGCAGCAAACATTGGCAAGGCTGCAGGGAAAAAAGAATCCTTCTCCACTATTGGTGGGAATGTAGACTATGGGGATCAGTGTGGAGATTTCTCAAAAAGCTAATAGCAATAAAAATAATTAAAAATGAAAATGTGATATTTATAAAAAATAAAATTGTATATGTTGTATATATAAAATTGTGTGTGTATATATATATATGTATTGTGGAGCTCTCGTTTACTAAAAAGAAGTATATTAAATTTTTACAAATGATTATGGATGTGATTTTGTAAAATTTATTATTTTGTGCTAAATGTTTTTTTTTTTCTTTTGAGACAAGGTCTTGCTTTGTAATTCAGGCTGGCCCTGAGCTCACTATGTAGCCCAGGCAAGCCTCAAACTCAGCAATCCTCCTGCTTCTGCCTCCTGAGTGCTGGGATTACAGGCGTGAGCCACCACGCCCGGCGCTGTGGTATGTGGTATTGATTGCTGGTGTGTGTGAGTCTCCACGACCAGCATTGTATGTGGTTACCAGGGATTAAACTCAGTACCTTGCACTTGCGAGGCAGGCTCTGGAACCACTGAGCTAACTCTCCGGCCCTACACTGACTTAATATTAACAAGTAATTTCCTTACATATAATTTTAAACATTATAATCACAGTTGATGTTCCATTAGGTTTTATGTGTATATCCTGTAGGAAATTTTATCCTTAAAACCTGTTTCTGAATGATACATCAATCCTGATATATTATGGGCTTTCTATTTGTGCTATTTTCTTGGTATTTTGTTTAATTTTCATGACTTCAGGTTTGCCTTTATTCTCACTCCATTTACTTAGCTGTACAGGTTTGGAGACTCTGTTTGTAGTTTTAATGACTGTCTTTCAAGTTTTAATGTGCATATAGTAGAAACTTTATATATTCATCATCTGTATCTGTGTCTAATATCACTATGATGCTTCATTTCTGTTTTCTTCCCCTGCCTTTGGTATTATTGTTGTCATAGTTTAGTATAATCTTCCTTTATTACCTTTAAACTAATTAAAGTTATTATTGTTGTTTCATTAAGTCAGTTTTGAGTGTATTTGTGCAACTCAAACAGATTTTGCTCCATTTTCTTTATTTAATTTATTTTAATTCAATTGCATTTTATTCTCAAATGCATCCTTTCAATATTTCCCTACATATGAAATTCTAGATTGATAGTTATTGTCATTCAATCCTTTCAAGTTATCATTGCACTGTCTCCTGTATTTCTGGCTTAATTCTGGTTAGCTTCAGTTAGTTCCCGTAGTCACTAAATCATGGACAATAAGCTAATCTGATCCCTTAGTGGGATGAGACCTAAAGGACATGTCCCAAAACAGAGACACAGTTGTCTCAATAAAAGTCATGGAAAAAGAAGATGATTTCTGCGGTATAAGTGGGAATGGAATACCAAGCACAAGTATTGCCACGGGTTTATATAACAGGTATCATTTCAGGGAGGAATAGCAAATAATAACTGCCCCTCCTCAAATAACTGAGTTCCTGGCCCATCTTGTTAGGCAAACTTCGGGTCAATCAGAAAGGTCTTTCCCACCCACGTTTATTTATGGCAACATTTGAGATAATAATCATGAGAAAATGCACCAAGTGGAGAGACATCATACTTAAGAATGTTATGAAACATCTTGGAAAAGCTCTGATTCTTTCAGATTCATTCTCCCAAGAGATTTTAAGCCCTTTGAGGGGCACGACTGTGTTTTATTGGCATTTTGTCATCAATATGAAAGAGCGTAAAGAGTATAAAATTAGAACTTAATAAATGTTTGCTAAATGAATACAAAAAAGAATGGGTTCAGCCGGGCATGAAGGCTCATGCCTGTAATCCCAGCACTCGGGAGGCAGAGACAGGAGGATTGCTGAGTTCAAGGCTTGCCTGGGCTACATAGTGAACTCAGGGCCAGCCTGAACCACAAACGAGACCCTGTCTCAAAACAAAACAA
Organism: Thryonomys swinderianus; assembly: GCA_004025085.1. Lineage (NCBI taxonomy): Eukaryota > Metazoa > Chordata > Mammalia > Rodentia > Thryonomyidae > Thryonomys > Thryonomys swinderianus. The sequence goes on along the minus strand of PVIC010010237.1, from coordinate 38,253 downwards.
AACAAAACAAAACAAAACAAACAAACAAACAAACAAAAAGAATAGGTTCATAAAGTGAATACCAAAGCTAGACAGGCTCCTGGAAAAATAGCATGGTCTTGTGACATTTTCAGAAATATAAATGTGCATGAAGATAATAGAAGGCCAAAGTAATTATTTATTTTGTATAATACAAAGTTTACTATGCTTTGTATCTCATAAAATTAAAATTTCTACTGTGATGATTATGCTTACTCAAAAGCAAGATCTTGTAGTAGTGTTCAAATTGGGTTTTTGAATATATACTGACATTGATGATTTTAAATTATATTGAAGAAATATATTTATTTTTATTCCCAGGCCAATCAAATATTTGACATATGAAGTTGCAACCACCTAAACCTTTAAGGAGCTATTAGGTTTGGAGTTTTGGAAAACATTTTGTTTTTCCATGATTGTAAAGATTGACAAAGTAATTGCCCATTTATAAATCATACATATATATATACATATATATATATATATTGCTTATTTATTACTTATGTTTTCTACCAAGGTCATAGCAAATTGAAAAGATTGCCATCTCCTTCGTTATTTTAATAAGTATGCCTCGGGAGAAAGGCTGGATGTTGGCTTGAACAGATTTTGGATAATTGCCTCTTCAGTCTGTTTCTCTCTGGACTTGTTAACAATTACAAGACCCACTGGGATGTCAGCAATTTCTGGAAACTTTCTCTAATCCTTTGTGCAGATAATTTCATAATTTTTATTGGTTTTTGAGTTATTCCTTGCTTGTGAAACAGTTGACTCTAAAGTAACATTTCTCATACTTTTATGTTTGCAAATAAATTCCCAGAATACATAACATATTTAATGTTTTTTAACTTGATTTCACTTTTTTACTTTATAATATACTTACTAAATCATATCTTTTTTTTTTTTTTTGAGACAGGGTCTCGCTTTGTAGTTCAGGCTGGCCCTGAGCTCACTATGTAGCCCAGGCAAGCCTGGAACTCAGCAATCCTCCTGCCTCTGCTTCCCGAGTGCTGGGATTACAGGCATGAGCCACCATGCCCAGCTATTTTTTTTTCTTTTTATCAAAATATGAAAATAACATCATCAAATTCTAGTTATGACTGCCTGCTAAAGCATGGAAGATTGAAGTCTGCTTTTTATTTTGAAAGAACAAAGTTCATGTTGGAGAGATGTTACAAAGTTTTAATTCTAAATTGAAATATACTTGACATTGGTAGGTTTGAAAAAGAGGTAGATATTCTAAATTACTCTGAATTAATAGTGTTTGTAGTACCTCCTTTTTTAAAATGCCGTGCTCAGTTTTACCCAAAGTTGTGTCTACCGTAGTAGCTTCTCTGTCCACCAGTTTAAGGGAAATCGGTCTAAAGAAATATCTTCGCCAGTGCAGGTTAGAATAAGACTCCAAGGTGTCCCTGGAGTGGGCAGATCTTCCACAGTCCGGCTCGTAATTATGTACCAGACCTCCAGCCCTCAGGTCACCACACGAGGCCAGCAAGGTTCCCTTTCACTTTTTCGTTCACGGCTGGCTTTTTTCTGTGTTAAATCTGCTTCACTTGTTCTTTTCCTTCTTCTCCAGATATTCTATTACTCTGGGGCTTATTATTTTTCTTTCCCTCATGTCTCATGGTACATGTCCGTTTAGTTCAGCCTTGTATAATCCTTTGTTAGTGGATCATCGTCCCGTGTGATGTAACCTGTCTGTTCACTCCATATGCCTGTTTGAAGTTATAGTATATTAAGGCCTCTCATTGTTTTCTCTTCCTGATCCTACGCTAGGTTCTGTAGGGGCAAGGATTTGAGTTACTCGCTTCAGTGCTATTGCATATGCTGTTCTGATCTCATCCTTGCTTCACAGAAACACTCAGTAAGTGGATTTCATTCAAAGAGCTGTGTTTTTGTTTGGTCGCCTTCCCTGATGATGATCTCTAGCATCATTGCTTTATTAAGAAAGGAGTAGGTGCTGTGTTCTGATGCAGTGTAAACAATTAAATAAACAGCTTCCTCTTATTTGTAATAGCGCTTGAGACTGTGGTGACCGAGGGAAAGGGCAACATAAACATCAAAGACGTGGCGCTGCAGCACCACAGGCAAGGCAGCAATCCCACTTCAAATCTTCTCCTAATGATCTCCTTACGATCATGAATCCCTGAGAAAGATTTCAACTGCTTTCTATGTTTGAAAATCTGCTTAACTATGCTTAATCCTTTTGCTTTGGCTCATCTACAGACTGAAACGTTCTTTGCCTAACGAGAATTGCATTTGGACCCGAGGAGGAAGCAGCTATTTTTATACATTTGTAGGTGTGAATACCAGCTGCTTGTGGAAATTCCAATTCATTATACACGCGATTTTATAACAGAACAAACAAGACTTGGAATCCATGGTTTCATCCCTTTACACAGTAATGTGAATACCAACTTTACTATTGATTTATTATAGAAAAATTAAGCAATGGGTCGTTTTCATGTCACATATTACTTCCTTCACAAGCTAAGCATGTGCACACACACATGCATACTTAGTTTATGAAGGAAGTTATATGCACACATACATATATATTTACTGATATTCAGTTTTCACAGGTGCCTGATTTAATAAATTTGGACATTTAATGACCATTTTTGTGAGACATACACAGACACTTTTAAAAATATTTTGCACTTATAATTATGCCATGTACTGTGAGCTGATGGTGAACAATCTGATAATTCTGACATCCTCCGTGTGAGCTGTTTCTGAATGACAGCTGTCCTTCAGGTACCATGTTTCCAGGTCTTTCTCTCCGATGCACGTAGTCTCTGTGACCTGTGAAATGGGGGCAGCATCTCCAGGAAGAGACCTGGACACATGAGGAACACGAGTTCAGGATGCCTCAGGACAGAGGACCAGAAAACACTGCTATGTCAGAATGGTGGAGCCAATTCAGAGAACCACCTGCCAGAAGCATCAGCCTCGGGCTTCATGTGAGGGAGAAATAAAGTTCAGGTTTTTATGTCACTCAAAGTCCTGGGTTTCCTGTTACAATAGTAGCAATATTCGTTTCATGAATATAATGCAAAGATCATGTGCATTCTATTAATGTATACATATGTATGTCAGTACTATTATAAAGCTAATTTAACACATATTTTTGAAGAAACAAGGTGTTTTTTTTGTTTTGTTTTGTTTTGCTTTTTGAGACAGGGTCTCGTTTGTAGTTCAGGCTGGCCCTGAGCTCACTATGGTGCCCAGGCAAGCCGCCGCGAACTCAGCAATCCTCCTGTCTCTGCCTCCCGAGTGCTGGGATTACAGGCGTGAGCCACCACGTCCGGCATTGTGGTATGCGGTGTTGATTGTTGGTGGGCATGTCTCCATGCCCAGCATTATATGTGGTTTCTGGGGATCGAACTCAGGACCTTGCACTTGCGAGGCAGGCGCCGGAACCACTGAGCTAACCCTCCGGCCCAAAGAAACAAGGTTTTGAACTATACAGTTATTCAGATTAAATAATATGTTAGTTGATAAATAAAATAAATCCAATGCTTTCTTTATTCTAACAGGAGTCAGCAAAGTAGAGCCCTCTGGCTATATCAGGCCACTGTGTCTTGTTGGGTTTTTTTTTTTTTTTTTTGCAAACAGTCTGATTTCAACCACTTGCCTCCACTCACTTCCACATTGTCTCACACTGCTCTCTTGTTCTAACAGCCGAGTTGAGCAGACACGATAGAGTCCATATGGCTACTAAAGCCTGAAACATTTATTATCTGGCTTCTCTGAAGTAAAAGTTGGCTGGTCTGTGCCTTATACTACATTCCCATGGACTACAAGGTAACTCTGATAACAAATATAATAAAAATCCAGGGTTAACTTTACATCCTACCCACAGGAAAAATTCTTTGCCTTCATTTTCTATTTCCATTCTTAGTGCTTTCCTTGTCTACAATTTACTGTATGAGCTGATCTCACTTTTTACTTGAATTTTTATTTTTTTAATTTATTTTTTTAATTGAATTCTTTATTGGTACAATTTATATACATCTCAAAATCACATATAACATTGGGAAATTTGTACCAGTATATGCCACAAGTTATTTAATTTATTTTTTATTGGTACATTTTATATACGCATCACACACTCCACATTGAGAATTTGTACCAGTATATGACACAACTTAACTATCATTTTCCCCCTCCCCTGCCTACCCTACCTCCTCTCACCCCTATATACACAAGCATTGTTTCCTTTTTTTTTTTTTTTTTTTTTTTTCGAGACAGGGTCTCACTTCGTCATTCAGGCTGGCCCTAAGCTCAATATACCCAGACAAACCTTGAACTCAGCAATCCTCCTGGCTCTGCCTCCCAAGTGCTGGGATTACAGGCATGAGCCACCATGCCCTGCACTGTGGAATGTGGTATTGATGGCTGATGGGCATGAGTCCCCACGCCTAGCATTGTATGTGGTTACCGGGATCGAACTCAGGGCCTTGCGCTTGCGAGGCAAGTGCTGGAACCACTGAGCTAACTCTCCTGCCAGACTCACCTCTATAAGTACTGCCTGTGAGTACATGAAGCTCTTGGGACACAACCCAGCTCTAAATCATGTGGCTGTATCACCTCGAGGTAGACGGCACAGGCAGTTGTGTATATCAGACATCAGAGCCAAAATGAAATGACAAGAGGGTGGGTGGGCCAAGCCTGTGGATAGGGCCTTTCCTAACAACTCTTTTAGAAGAGCCAAAGAAATTATATGAAGAACTACTAAAGGATTGAAAGCAAACTATCTCATGTCCTCAGTAAGCTAAGGATTTCTCTGTAGGCCCCAAATCCCAATCATCCACCCCTCCTAACAAAACCTTCAATCATGAAGACTCTTTGGGACATACAAATCATATTCAAACCATAGTATTTCCTTATTATAAGTTGCAATAAAAATGGACTTAACAGATAAAACTCTAAGACAACAAACACATTTGAAAGTTCTGGGTTTACCGTATTTGAGGAAAAGTTAAACAGAGAGAAAGATGAAAAACTAAATTACTCAGTTTCTGAGCAAACTCCACAAGGAATAAATCCAGAGCAGATACCAAAGGTAATACCGTTTGAAAGCTTGTAGCCTGTCCTCTCCTTGGGCTGACAAAAACAACAAAAAATCTTTTAAAAATTGATAGTGAAGAATTTGTAAGGTGCTGTAATGCCAGTGGTCCTCAATTCTTAGCCACAGTCTCTTCCCGCTTTCTCTGTTCTGACTTTTATAGTTCTGCTTAAGCTTTAAACACCAGGATCCTCCATTCTAATTACCAGGACAGGAGGGTTGAAGTTACAGGGGAAGTTTTCCATATTGCTTCAGTAAACACAGAAGGCATTCCTGACATTTTATGAAAAAAAAATTGATTAACTACTGTTTCCAGAAAATTCTTGTCAAACATATAGCATGTTGACTAATCTTAGCTGCCTGATTTGAAGCTTCTGACGGAAGCATTGGTAGATGACAGGGCTAGATTAGGCGGTGCGACTCACTGGAGGAGGTAGGCCTTCTGCGTGTGTTTCTGGCTCTTTCTCTTGCCCTCTGCATCGTAGCTTCTGTGAGAGGAGCAGCTTTCCTCCACCACACCGCTCTGCTGTGATGTTTCTGCTTCATCCAAGCTCTCAAAGCCATGGAGCCATCTGACCATGCACCTTTGAAAGTGTAAGCTAAACTAAAACCCTTTTCCTTTGCGTTGTGTGTGTTGGGTATTTTGATCATAGTGACAAAAAAAAATCACAAAGTTGACTAACACACAGTACGCTGTCTGTATCTATTCTATACTTCCTGTATATTAGGAGTAAAATTTATTTTACTAGTTAACCTAAGGATGCATCACCATGGAAACTGCTCTGAGCCTGACAGTATGCATTCAAACAATCAACTACAATATGTGCTGTAAAGTTCACATGAAAAATTGGTTTTACCGAGCAGTTAAGACTAAGGGTGGGGGAACTGGGTGAGGTGTTGAATGGTGTAACAGGTGCTCATTGACATCATGACAACTACCAGAACAAAACCTTTTCAGGCAGTTTCATCCATAAATTCAGTTCTTTGACATAAGTTACGATGTAAGAAAAACACACTTTGTTTCATTCACTTTAATATAGATAAGGAAACTTAGAACCATATCTATATATACTAAGGCAAAAGTTTGTAATTATGAAGTTAGTTCACTCTGAAATTCTTTTTTCTACATCAAGGTTTTCACAATGATTCCACAAAAAACAACTAAAATTATAGACTGTTATGTATGATGTAACATTAACAATAAGTCATTGTTCAGTTATATTGTTCTCTTCATTTTAAATGGTGGCTAACTGGTGACTTTTGTAATTAATATGAATCAATCACTGTAAGCTTATTTTATTTGATAATCACATGCCTAAAGTATTAGTAGCATTTCTTTTCTTTTCTTTTCTTTTCTTCCTTCCTTTCTTTTTTTTTTTTTTTTTTTTTAGATAGGGTCTCACTTTGTAGTTCAGGCTGGCCCCGAGTTCACTATGTAGCCCAAGCAAGCCTGGAACTCAGCAATCCACCTGACTCTGCCTCCCGAGTGCTGGGATTACAGGCTTGAGCCACCAAACCAGGCATCTGCGGTATGTGGTACTGGTTGCCAGTGGGCGTGGCCACCACCCCGGTATTGTATGTGGTCACTGGGGATCGGACCAGGGACCTTGTGCTTGGCGAGGCAGTCGCTGGAACCACTGAGCCAAATCTCTGGCCAACTAGCATTTCTTGATTGTAGAAAGTAAAGATTGTATTTTATTGTTTCAAAATCCATATTGGAATATTGATACGAGAGTGTAATTTTAGGAAGATTTATAATGTGACATGACACAATGACAATAACATAAATTTTTGTTTTATTTCAGGTTTTCAGCTACTATTCATGATTCTAAGTACTAACTCACCAATTTTTCAAAAAAATTGAGAAATCCAATTATAGGGAAATAATATCCTCTGAAATATGTGTAATTAAATTTACTTTAATAGATCAGTTTATAGGAAAGATTGTAAAAGAGAAATTATAAAATTTATAGAATTTTATTGGTTTGTATTTTTATGTCTCTGTTGCTTTCTGAAAAGTTTTCCTCCCTCTCTCCTTTATTTCTGCCCCTCTCTCTCTACTCTGTGACTGTCTTTTTTTTCATTTACTATTACCCTTCATATTTCAGAGGAATAAATTTTTCTCCAGTTTTCCAAAGCCAACCCCAAACAGTTTGATTTTTTCTGAACAAAGATATGATTTTTAAATTTGATTATAATTTACATAAGTTTGAACGAGTTGTTTTACTGATGATGGAAATTTAATTTTGCTAATTTAGAGTAGCATAATTTTATTCATTTGTAGAATAAAGTTCAGTCTGTTTATGTAAATCTCCAGTTATATTTATTTCTTGCCATTTTGGGAACATTGTTTGTCCTGTAGTTATTTCTGATTTAGCATGAGCTAGTGCTGTGATTTATCATCTTTTCTTTTGTTCTTTCCTGATGAACTTTGTTCTCCAGTCTCTAAGGCTGATTAACATAAAACCGTTGAAAGTTATCCATCAGAGAACTATTTTAAGTTCATACAATGTTCAGGGGAAGTCCTAGTAATATATGAAATAGTTAAAATTTTTTGTAAAGTTTCAAAAAGAGTTGCTTTCCTTACTCACTTTCTATCCACCAAACTTTCTCTAGTGTCTGGATTGCCTGTGAGAGACATTGGTAAGAAAGCTGGATTAGTGGGCCTCTAGCTTGGGCTTAGAATCTGTCTCTTTGAATATTGTTAATTTTTTATGTAGGAATTATTTTAAGTAATAATATAAGTACCTCTTTTTCATTATAGTAATGAAGTTCAGAGCCAGAGGTTCTATCAGAGTGTGGAAGTGTCTCTAGTACCCAAAATACATACAAAATAGAAGAAGTAAAAATGGAGCTATTTCTTTTTGGTATATCTTGGTATGATTTTCTTTGTAGAAGAAAATAGGCTCTCTTTATTTTTTTTCATAGCCTTTCTTTCTATTTCAGTTAGAATAATATTGATGCCTCATTCCGTTATCCATTGTTTTTGTTTTATGAAAAAAGAAAACAAAATTTCATAACAAAATAATGAAAGGGTAACAGTAGTTAATATAGTGTGTGTCATGCTCTTCAAAGTAGTTACTAAGAGTATAGAACATCAGCAGGAAAAATTAGTTCAAAGAAGAAACAGAAATTAGCTCAAAGCTGTCTTTTCAATAAACTAAGTGAAACTAGTAGTATAAACCAAATGTGTGACTTCTCTTACAGGATAAACTCAGTAAATGAGAAATGAGGAACAAAATAGAAGTTAGCTATCTAGAAAGTGAGGAGAGGGCCAGATGGTCCCCTAAATTACCTATTGCATTGTTTTGAAAATATTTTAATATATACATTAATTTGCTGAGTCTTGTTTCTTCATTTTCTAATCTTCTATTATATTCATCCAATCAATTTTTCATTTGAACTATTACTTTTTCAGATTTAGAAGTTTCATTTGTATCTTTTACAGTTTGTTTCTTTTATAATTATGACCGCTCTCCTATCACTCCTTGACTATGTTTATAGTAACAATTTTTAATTTTATCATCTGGTAATTCTATATCATATCTATAATTTAAAGATGCTTTATTGATTGAATTTTTCTCTTGGTTTTGAATCACATTATCTTGTTCCTTATATGTTAACTAGTTTTGTATAAAATAATGGATTTTGAGAATGTTAGGATATTGAATAGACAACCTTTTTAGAGTGCTGAAAATATTGTAAAAGACTGAAATATTTGTAAGGAGAAGAATACAATTAACAGCTCTATATTACAAAAATTACTCAGGTGCTGGTGTAAAATGAAAGGTGCAGAGAATAAGGTCAGCCTACTGAGAGTTCTAGCACTTACTGTAATGATAGAAGTGAGAATATATGGGGACAGAATTGACAGATGCCCGCGAGGTAGGCTGTTGCCTACAGTTTTATGAATTATTTCTAACTTATTGAACTTCCAAAAATTTCCCAGGCATACTCTAGCTGCTCTTTCCTCTGTGCTTCAGTCCAGTTCCTCTTTGATGCTCTATGAACGTTGCATGTAGATAGAGTGTTGTCCACAGAAAGCCCCAGTACCATGCATGCCACCCCCATTCCATGGTGATAAAGTTCAGAGATTTCGCCGGGTGTGGTGGCTCACGCCTGTAATCCCAGCACTCGGGAGGCAGAGACAGGAGGATTGCTGAGTTCAAGGCTTGCCTGGGCTACATAGTGAGCTCAGGGCCAGCCTGAACTGCAAAGCAAGACCCTGTCTCAAAAAAAAAAAAAAAAAAGTTCAGAGATTTCTACTGTTTTCCCTTGACTACTTGGGAATGAGACCACAAGTTTAAGTGTAATTTTCAGAAGGAACTGAAGTTCAAATGCAATTCTAGACTGAAGACAACTACTTCCAGAATATTTGCTATTTGCCAGATAGAGAACATGAACTTGGGTAGAACTACATATAAATTCTGGATTCTCCACTTATTAGCCACCTTCTGAATGTTTTCATTTAAAAAAAATGATACCATTTTCATGTATTTGGGGTTTTGGGACTATGAAATTAAGAATATGTATTTATGTGTCTAAGTACCTAGTTTCATGCTGGACTCTCAAAGTTCAACACATGCCAGTTTTCTTGCTCGATCTGTTCGTTTATACTGTCAGCATCCTTCTCGGTTACTGTTTCTGTTCACATATACTCCACAGTGGTCTTCCTACTAACCCAGTAAAGTTATGTGAGGAGAAAAGGTGCTAATCAAAATAGACACGTCATACCCAGGTCACACACACACATACACACAAACACACACATGTTCATGCACAATCTTAAAAGCACACAGAAGTTTAGAGATGCTGGCGTAATTTGGTTATCATTTGATTTTCTTAGGGGAAGAAACTAGTTTCTCTAAAATTCAAGTTTTTAAATAGAGTTACCTGTTTTTTTCTTTTCTTTCCCTCCTTCCTATTCCTCTTGCTGCCAATAAACTCTTGTTACCCTTCAAAGAAGGTTCACCTATGACAGATTTTTCTCCTTCTCTGTATCCTCTGTCTCAGTCAATGTAAAGAATGTCCTTTGTCCATGGTATCTTTGCTCCTGGTCTCTCTTTTTCATGATCTTTATCACACTCTTATTATTTGTGTGTAACTGTCCTTAACTGCCTTGCACTCTCTTTTTTTTAAAATGTTACTAATCCATAAACTTTTGCACAGTGCTTTTTATGCAATAGGTTTTAAATTATCATTTGAATGAAAAAACAAAAGTAAATAGTAATAGAGGAAAATATGATTATGTACAAAATCTAGGGAGTCCATAGATAGAAAACATTAGCACTTCATCCAAGTATGATGTCCAAGGAGTGCCTGTAATCCCGGTACCCTGGGGTGCAGAGGCAGAAAAACTTAACAGTTTAGAAAGAGACCTGTTTCAAAATTGAAAAAAAAAAGTGCTTACTGTGAATCCCCTGAGATCAATTCTCAGTACTGTTAAAAGTAAATAAACAATCCTGGGTGTGGTGACTTATGCCTGTAATCCCAGCACTCAGGAGGCAGAGGCAGGAGGATTGCTGTGAGTTTGAGGCTAGCCTTAGCTACATAGTGAGCTCAGGGTCAGCCTAAACTACAAAACAAAATCCTTTCTCAAGAAAAACTAACTTAATAAATAAAGAACTGGGTTGTCTTGACTTTCATTTGTGGGCTAAAATAGGATGTGTGTGTGTGCGTGTGCACGCATGCCCACACACGTGTGTGAATGTGTGTGTCTGTGTAAAGACAAGAAATGCTGTTTTATTACAGGTATTGGGCACTGTATCAATCTTTATTGTGCTCCCAGGTTGGAAAAATTAATGCAAACAGAATATATAATGTCAAAAGTATCTTATGCTAAACTATGAAATGTAATCCTTGGAGAAAAATAAAAGTCATGAAAGATCAAAGCAAATCTGTGTGAAAGGGAAAAAGTCAAACACATCCTGTGGTTCTTTGGATGGTGCCTGACAACACGGAGTCCTGGTGAAGCTGGAGGGGTTCTTTCTCTTGCCAAAGAAACTGTTCCAGAGAGAACACAAAGAGAAGGCGTTGGTTTGATAGGGATTTGCTAGAGGGAGTGATGACCGTCTGACTGGGGTTGGAGAGAAGGGAGAAAGACAGAAGAATTTAAATCTTCCTCTTGACTGTCCCTTGAAATTTCTGTGGAGTGAACAGTCCCTGCTGAAGGAGTCTCCATGTAAGTGATCCCATCCCCTGCTCTGATGGTGGGGTTACCCCACCAGAAGCACAGCAGGCAGTATTTGCATTTTACCCAGCCTGCCACTGGCACCACCCTAGGGCCAGCTTTGAAGTCACCCACACTTTACAATAAATAGAACATTTGCCCACAGATTTCACTTCACTCTAGCGTCTTAATGATCTTCCCCCAGTGACTCTGCTAGACTGAAACATAATAGAAACCAATTTTGACTCTGATTCAATGTTCTCCGTAGGAGAGGATGAGTGAAGTTTAATTACAATTCTTTTATACTAAATGTGTGCACACTCTCTAGCATTTGATGTGATTCCACCAAAATTTCCATCTCAGAATCAGCCCGTCAATAGATCAGTCACACGCAGCCCACTTAATTACAGCGGAATGCGGCGGTGCGTGCCGCGCTGTAATCCACAGCCGCATGGCGTCTACAAAAGCAAACATCTGAAAAACCAATAAACCAAGGCTTTCGTGCTATTTCGGTTTCATTTTTTAGTTTTGTTTTGTCTTTCTCCCTTATGTAAATATACCTAAGAGGGACTAATAAAAGTTGTTGGTGATATGGTCTTTTTTCTTCTAGTAAGGCATTTTCTTGCCCCCAATACTTTCTCCCTATGTACAGCCAGGTGGAAAAACTCACATTCCTTTGAGACCTAGAAATTCAAAACATATTCTGGCGTATGGCGAATTTAAAATGTGTTCGTTGGTACTTTAAAGAAATAAATTTCCTCAAAATAATTTATTTTTAGATGGGTACACTTGATGGACTATATACTGAAGGCCGTAAACAGGCTTTATGTTTATTTTCTGCCTCCTAAATCATGAGCCAGCATGCTGAAGAGTAAATTATATTTCCTAGATTAAATTAGGCAGCGTGTAGATTGCGGTGTATGTCCCGCAGACACGCGTCCGGGACGGCGCCCCCTCAACAGCCGGCTCGGGGGAGTCAACGGAGGGACGGAGCTGTCCCCTCCACGGCTGCCAGCGAACTACCTGGGTCAGGTTCAAGGAGGATGGAAAGACTTTTAAGATACCTGAAATTTTACAAAAGAGACAAAATTACGTTTCTTGAGCTGGTCTGCACAGGGAGAATAGGAACACTTGGGAATATTTAGACCAGCCACGCAGCACTGAAGGCGAGAGGTGCGCTCGGCCGGCCACAGACACTCGGTGAGGGGCCTCAGGCAGGTAACCATGACTTGCATTTTGCTGAATGACTGAGAACTTTTCAATAAAGTTGAATTTTTCAGAAAAATAAAGGTCAGGCTGATCACTAAAAAGTGATTTTTTTCTTCTGTACCCCCCCCCCCCCCGAGTGCTGTCGGATTTTCAGTCAATGTCAGTGAATACTTAATCCTGTTTGTCTGGGGTACACGGGACCAGCCAGTGCTCAGGAAAACTCTGTGGTTAGAGCTCTATAGACATCAACGCTGGATGCGGAGATAGACACGGGAGGCAGTTATTTTCTTATCAAACGAGCAAACTTTTACAGTCACCCCAAATCAGAAGTACAGATCAGTTCTTCCTTCCTATGATTAAAGGAAGGACATAGACCTTAGGTGGAAGGTAGTCCTTTAAATACGACTCAAGGAGAAACATTCTATGGGGGGAGGACATGGGATGGAAATAAGAAAAGTAAAATGAAGTTTAACAATAATTAAGATTATTGATATGAATAATTAAATGTTGCAGTGGTTAATTTGAGTCATTGAAGGCTGCAGACTGGACTATTTGGTAGGTGGGCACATGCCACTGTTTTGATACAGGGACACTCAGCCTTAAGGTTAAATTATTTTCTCTGGTTTTGGTTTGTGAATTCTTATGTCTTTATTAAGTCTATAAACTGCAATTATGATAAAGATTTTCATTTTAATGAAAGTATTTCAGGATCTGAATACAGATCTTTAACTTTTATAGAGGATAGGCTATGTATTTCTTGATATAGTCTTACATATTGCATGTATATATACACTCACAGTCACCTATTATTTGGGATTTAAAGTAGATTTAAAGTGAGATTTCTGAAAAATGTATTGCAGCTTGGCAAGTATAAATATATATAATTTTGGCCTTAGTTTTACAAGGTACTGTAATTTTAAAGTAAACAACCATAATTAAATTTAATTTTTCAATCCCTGCATTGAAAAATTAGAGTCACATAAACAGAACTAGTTGATTGTGTTAATATTATGACAAATGTAGATAGAAATGTGTGTGTGTGTGTGTGTGTGTGTGTGTGTTCTTTAATGATTTAAATATCCTTTCAGGATGATCACAATTGTTTTACAATTCACCCATGACAGTTATAGTTAATGAAGCAATAAAATGATATGCAAATTGCTTCACCTTTCCCTCTACTTATAGGAACACAAAGTTGCTCAAGTAATAATTTTTAGAAAGGATATCAAGAAACATGCTATGCATAAATAGTATTTGGGTTTATTTTCTTCTTATTTGCTTCTTTTTCCTTATTCCCGTGTGAGATGTATGAAAGGATTTTCCCCAAAGACCATGTGAACAAGGGAACATGAAAGGCTTATGCAGTTAAACTGAGTCCTCAAATACTTCACCTCTTGACCTGTTATTTTCTTCACTGGAAATCTATTCCTTTGGGTCCTGAAGATTTAACCTACAAGAGAAACTTACTGAAATGCAAATATTCCAGGGAGAAATAACATGTGAAAGTATAATCTGCTGATGTTTTTTAACAAGTAGTTAAATGTGAGGAGAGAGAAAAAAGGAAACACAGAATGAACTTTAGAGGTGGTTAAGAACATTGGACCACAGGATAGGAAGTTGAGGTTACTGAAGACAAAAATATATCCCTTTTTTATTTTAGGTTAAGCTTCATGTTTTAAAAGTTTTATGTTACTTAATTTGTGAAAGCTGCAAATGGCAACAGGTAATATATAATTGTTCTCCCATTCCTTTTTCTTTTTCTTTTTTTGAGACAGGGTCTCTCTTTGTGGTTCAGTCTGGCCTTGAGCTCACTATGTAGCCCAGGCAAGCCTCAGACTCAACAGTCCTCCTGCCTCTGCCTCCCGAGTTCTGGGATTACAGTTTGAGCCACCACGCCCGGCACTGTGGTGTGTAGTACTGATTGCTGGTTGGCCTGAGTCAACACGCCCGGTATTGTTTTATGTGGTTACCTGGGATTGAACCAGGGACCTTGAGCTTGCTAGGCACCAGAACCACTGATCTAAATCTCCAGCCCTCCTATTCTTCTTCTTCTTCTCCTCTTTTTTTTTTCCCAATACACATATCAAACTCAGGACCGTGCACTTTCGAAGCAGGTACAGCACCACGGAGCTAAATCCCCAGCCCTAAATAGTTGTTTACATCTCTACAAATTAGTGTTCTAATTATGAAACAGACATTGGTTTTCCTCTGCCATTCAAGGGACTAATAAAAACTTTTTCTTAGTATAAATATGTCATATAGAAAAATACTATATTAACAATTTGATAATTTTTTGGGCAATTCAACTCTTTCATAACATTTATAGTCTGTTCCAAGTTTTAGGCTTTTCCCATTTGATAGCATCATTTTCACTCTTCTACCTCTCCTCGTAGTGTAAGTCTACTCTTTACTTGATCTCTCTGGATCTTCACTTTGTTCTTTTTGTGATCTCTCAAGCTGCTTCTCTCTTTAAGGTTGTGTTTGTATAAACTGCCTTTTTAAAATGTAATGTGTTTCCCTTACTTGACTGTGAGGACCTTTTTTTAAACTTAAATTTTTAATGTACATGCTTACATTACATAAAGATTACATTCCTCACAAGGAGCTGGTAGACGTGTGTAACTCATGCCATGGTTCTTTTACTGGAGAAACCAAAAATATAAATAAGGAGCAAAATAAATAATTATGAGCTTCTTGGATGCAGTGTTATCTTCTTAATAATACAATGTCTTGACATACAATTATTAAAGCATTATAAGTTAATTACAGAAAACAAATTTAGATAACACAATTATATAATAAAAACGTCTTGTCTTCTTATAGTGAAAAATAAAGCTCAAGGTGTCAAAACATTGAGAAAATGGACTCTTCTGCAATTGGTAGTGTTGTTTGTGATCCCAAAAAGCTAGTGACAAACTTCATTCTTTTTTCCTTCTTTCTGTTACTTACCCCAGTATTTGGACACCACAGAGCAAGTATACAAAAGACCAAGATAATTAATCATTCAGCTTTCAGGTTAAGGTGCAGGAAAGAAGCTTCAAAAATCCAGAAAGTGCAGAAGAGATTGAGTAGTGGCAGTAGCTGGTGAATGTCATTTCATAAATTTACAATCTTCTGGGATCACTCTTGAGCTGTGCATGTGTCAACCTGATCCTAAAAAGGGTGTCCAAAGACTTTTGGAGCTGTCTAAGGAACAGTGAATTCTCACTGTCCCTTAAGTGGTATTCCTATGGATGGATCTGAGTAGCCCTGCAGTGGCTTTAAAACCAAATTAATATTGAAATTACAGCCCATACTTGAAGGACATAAACATAATCTGGTTAAGTGCTTACCAAAACAAAAACATCATAATTCCCATATTTAAACAAGATTCAAAGAAGACAGAATCTCAAGCAAAATATTACAAATGCCTAGGCAAGGACATAAACTTACTCTGAGGTTACAGGGTGAAGAAAATATCAGCTAAAAAGACAAAAAATCATCAGATATTGACCTTAACAAAACAGAAATGTTGAAATTATCGGAGGGTGATATTAAAGTGCTGTTAGCAAATGTTATAGTTAACACTTATGATCACTGTTGAAGTAAATGGAGATGTAGAACCTTTCAGAGAAGAAATAAAAGACGAACAAAAAACTCAATGAATATTTTAGATATTTAAAATATAATAATCAAAATGAAAAGTCCAATGATAGAATGGAAACAGAAGTGAAATTTCTAAATTTAAAGACAGATAAAAACTTTTCAAAGTTTCACATCCATAATCAAATAAGAAATCTCAAATAAATTAGAAACGTTTTTGAACTAAGCAAAAATGCCATATATAAAAGTATTAGATACACCTGTGGCAATATTTAGAAGAAAATCTATTGCATTAAATGCTCATAGTAGAAATGATTTTGTAATAACAATATGTTACCACAGTAACAAACTAAAATGTGAAAAAGAGGTCAAGAAGATCAAACTAAAGAGGAATAATAGTTAAGTGAAATTTACATTAGAAAAAGTAGTAAAAATCATTTAAAAGGTTAGACTGAAAAAATCAATAAAATTGATAGACGGCTCAACCAGGACTTTAAATAATAGAGAGGGAAAGGGAGAGCAAGAAGGAGAGGGACAGGGGGAAAAGGAGAGAATACAAATAATGTGTACCAGGTTCCAAACTAGTGAATGTCACTACTTACACAGATATATTATAGGACTTTCAGGAATGTGTCAACAACCTGATGAGTATAAATTTCACCGTTTAAGTCATGTAGATCAATTGTTTGGAAGAAATCTACTAACAACAAGGAGTGAAATGCACAACACAAAATACTGCAAAATTAGCAAAACAATTGGAATAATGGTTTAAAAACCTTTTAAGAAAAATCTCTAGAACCAGATGTTTTCACTGATGAATTTTGTCTGTGTCCTGACAGTGACGATGGTTTTACATGTATTGAAGTTCATCGAAATGCGTACAGTGGTTCACACTCATTAGAAACTTATTTGTGTGCCATCCACCCAAGAATTGTATCTCCATTTCAGCCAGGGAACCGGGTTCTCTATTATTGTTGTATGATTTTAAATGTAAGCCTATTTTCTTCTGGAAATGTATTAGATGCTAGGGACTTGATTTAGGGCATATTGAGAGAGTAAAAACAAAACAACAACAACAAAAAAAAAATGCAGCCAACTGAAACAAAAGCGCTGCTACAGTCACACAGGTTCCTCTGAAAGTGCAATTCTGTCAGAACTTTGTCTTTAGAAAGTTCCGCATGAGTATTTAAAACCAAATATTTAACTTAAACATTAATAATAGGTTTTTCCATCTTTCAGCACTCATTTGTTTAATATTCTTAAATTGTGTACTCCTAATTGACGTCTCATTTTGGGGGGAAGAAAAACAAAGTAGAAAACTCAAACAAGGAAATCTGACTTTTTAAAATGGAACTATCTGAAACTAAGAGTGAATATTGTTTCTTATAAATCAGAGGGAAATGTATTAGTACATTAATTAATCATCAGACCTTTCATTATTTTCCATAGTAACTCAGTCTGGCTGTTGTATAGTCTTCTGTGTTGCTAAAATAAACATTTGGCCAAATCCTTAGTCCTTTTATAACAGATATCACTAACTTTCCTGCCTCCAGTGCCGATTGTTTGGTGCCTGCTACATAACTTCTTAGCCAATGCTATCCATTTTATTATGGTGGTAACCTGCCTCAGGCTACCAACTTACTTTCACTTTAGCGAGCGGACAAAGTAAACTGCTGTAAGAGACTCAAGAATGTAGGAACACTAGGAAGATAAACTGTAACTCCCTCAGTCCAGAAGAAGGAAGAGAATACGGGAAGGGCGAGTACCTGCACGTGATGCTGTGCAGGAGCTCGAGGTTCTTTGTGATTATTACTCCTGCATTCCTGGTGGGTTACCTTTGTCTGCGTTATTGAAGGTGGGTCACTAGGCAGAAAGGATAGCAAATTCATTTTTAAGGATAATGTATAAAGTTGTAAAAATAAATTCTCATTATTAAGATGTCCTATGTGGTACTGGACTCTGATGAACACGTATTCTCTGCTTAGGTGCTTGCACGCCAAGCTGAATATAGAAGTGAAGAGGGAAAATGGCGTACGTCAGGGGCCTGAAGTCTCTTCCACACTCTCCTTCTCATACCTGAGCTTTTCTCCCTCTTAACTGCAGAAAGGAAGAAAGTAGATGGTCTTAGAAGAAGGGGCTACAGCTGTATGGACAGAATACCGAGACCTAGGGTTCTCAGAGGGGCAGTTTCCTATGCCTCAAATGTGGCAAGAAAATAACAGAAACAATGATCATCTAAGCATTAGCTGGTTTGAACTGTAAGCAAATTAACAGCAAACCATGCAGAGTGAAGTCTGGAGGGGTCTCGGTACAAAAATTTGGAAATCGATCATGAGTTATGAGTAAATGGCTGTTGCTGGAGTCCATCCCGCTAGAAGGGGTAGAATAGCACAGGTTGTTAGCAGAAAGACAACCAATAATGTTTCCTATACTTTTCTTTCTACCAAGCTGCAAGTTAACACCCAGCACAGTGGTCAAAGTTATCTCTGGCTGGTCTTATGGGTTAAACACACACTTGCATTGTAACATGGCACTCTTGTTGAATCTATTGGGTTGGGTGCAATTGAAAGGAATAGAAAAGTTGACTTTTGATTTTTTTGTCTTCCTTGTCTACTTTCACTGCTAAAAGTTGCATTCAATCATCAGCTGTACCTACTACATTCAGTATGTATTAAATATATGAACTCATATATTCTTTACTCTTTGCTTAATTTTCTTCACCAAGCATTTCATCATGTCTGTCTGTCTGTCTGTCTGTCTCTCTTTCTCTCTCTCTCTTTTCTTCTTCTTTTTTTTTTTAATTTTATGGCTTGTGAGCTCACAGTCAGGTGAAGGACAAACTCTGTTATTTTTAAATTTGTCTAATTTTTAACACAATCTTATCAGTTGTCAGGGCTGCTCCTGAACTTCTTGGTGTTAAAATTTAGTGAATAATAATGTGGCATGTGTTAAAAATAAGTTCCATAGGGCTGGAGATTTAGCTCAGTGGTTCTGGCACCTGCCTCGCCAGCGCAAGGTCCTGAGTTCGATCCCTGGTAACCACACACAATGCTGGGCATGGAGACTCACGCCCACCAGCAATCAATGCCACATACCACAGTGCCGGGCATGGTGGCTCATGCCTGTAATCCCAGCACTTCGGAGGCAGAGACAGGAGGATTGCTGAGTTTGAGGTTTGCCTGAACTACATAGTGAGCTCAGGGCCAGCCTGAACTACAAAGTAAGACCCTGTCTCAAAAAAAAAAAAAATAAGTTCCATAGAGTGCATCATAAACTGTCAAATAAACCTGAGAGATTCATTATATAATAACGATACTGACATTTTACACCTAGAACATAACACATCCTAATAAATACTTGCTGAATGCAAGTGAAACCTATATCTAGGTACATATGAGAGAGCTTGACTCTTGATTTATTTTCTTATCCTCTTTATCATAATATTCCAAATGTAAAGGCAATAGCTACAGAGAGCTTATTGGTCTAGGCCTCATTCTATCAATAGGTGTTTTTTTGTTTGATTTTGTTTATTTTGTTTTATTTCACTATGTAACCTGGGCAAGCCTCAAACTCAGCAGTCCTCCTGCCTCTGCCTTCCGAGTGCTGGGATTACAAGTGTGAGTCACCATGCCTGGCTCTGTGATTTGTGATAGTGATTGCTGGTGGGCTTCAATCACCATACCCAGTATTGTTGTATGTGGTTACTGAGGCTCAAACTTGAGACCTTGCACTTGCTAGACAAACACCGGAACCACTGTGCTAAATCCCTGGCCTTATCAATAGCTGTTTTATATTCTAAAATTTACTTTCAATATAATCACACAAACTAGATGTTATGATGTCCCCCACTTTCCTGCTGAATCAGAGAGAGATTAAGTAACTAACCTTGGGCGACAAGTAAGAGGCAGAGCTAGATTCAGTCCAGGTAGTGTAGCACCAGATTCCACACACTTAACCATGACATCCACGAGGAAAATTCCATAAACACAACATACCCTTTCAGAAAAAAGCAAACTTCTATTAATATTTTATCGTTCAGAATATTCTTTGTCCAGCAAGCATTTCAAAACACACAGGGAAGCTTTTGTTAAGTAACTAGTCTCATGGGAGATTATTTAGATGTACACATTTGCATCGAGGGACTTTTGAGGGACTGACCTAATCTAATCCTTGTGAAATCTAATCCTTCTGAAAAATATTTGGTTAAGTGGCCTCATTCCATTGATTGATTTTGTAATTTACATAACACAGATTTGCAAAACAAATTGGGTTAATTTTTAGGTGTGAGAACACTCTGGGAATTGGTAGCTTTCCTTGATGTCACAATCATCTTGATCACAGAGACTAACATTTCAAATAACATCCCTGCTTTCACAATCAAGGGGCTTTATTTTATAAAGCCAATAAGATGTAATTACATCAAAGCATTATTAAAAACAACAAATTTAATTTATGTTGTAGAGGGCTATGGAGAATTTCATCCTCTTGTGTATCCATATATAGAACTCTAAACAGTAATATGAAGCAATTCTGAAAGTTGGATATCATCAAAATATTATGGCATAATTAATGAAAATACTTTTATTGCACAATTTAAGAAGAGGACAAAGACAATACTAAACTTTTGACTTTATCATCCAATATTTGCAGTTTATTTTTAGATATTATATAAATTTTTGTAGAAAGCATTTAAATCTTGCATTATTCTATTACTCTTGTAACAAACTATCACTTTTCTAGTGGTTTAACATAGCATAAACTCATCATCTTACAGTTCTAGAGGTCAGAAGTCCAAAATCCATCCTACTTGCCTTCAGTCAAGGTGTTAGCAGGACTAGTTACTTCTCGAAATTCCAGAGAAGAATTTAGTCCTTGTCTTTCCCAGCTTCTAGCAACTACTGTCATCCTCAACTCATGGTCATATCACTGCCATTTCTTCTTTCTGTGCATTGCCTTTTGGATTAATTGACCCTTTTTAAATTTTAAAATTGTGGGAAACATTTATCTTTTGTTCTTTGAGAGCAATCCCTTTTTCTAGAGACCTCATGTTTATGCATTTGTTTAGTTTTAACGACTTCTTAGTTAAAGATTTATGAATGCTTATAATAAAGTATTATCCTTAAAAACTGCTTGAAAGAAAAGATAAAAGAGTTTCAGAACTGAATGAAAAATTTTTTAAAAAAATTTAACAAATACTTTGCTGAGACAAAATGGTGGATAGCTGTATGAAAAAGACACGCCAGAGGCATTTTGAACTGCTGTTAGTACTGAATGTGGCTCTTGGCTCCTACAGTCCATTAAGGAAACCTTAAGACCATGTCTTTTTTTCCCCTGTTCATTTCTCACAAAGATACACAGAAAAAGAACAAATAGTTTTGTTGACTCTCAGTGGAACATCCTATGCCGAGCAATGCTTTAAAAGGAACACTAAGAGATTAGCAGCAGACCACCTTTTTTCCCCCCAACCTTTTGTCATGAAAGAAGTCTTAACAAAAATACAGTAGCTGGTTTTGCATAATCTTTAGGTGTTGAAGGTGCTTTGGTTTGTTCTCCAAGTTAGCAACAGTGTTTTGAATTCTAAGGGATCTTTCCAGGGAAAGGGAAAAATGTGCTTCAATTACCAAGAAGGCAGGAAAAAGATACTTCCCAAGTAGTGAGCCTTTAGAAGTTAATGTCTAACAAATGAGTAACTGGAAGAGAGACTAAGGAAAACCCAGAATTTAACTGAGATGAGATCAGTTGAGTAATATTTATAATTATAAACAGGGTACTTGATATTCAAGCACGTGACAATATACAAGGGTGTAGGTTATGAATAAATAAATCATTTCTTGGTGTCCTTTCCTGTTTTCTCACTTTAAAATACAAAATTCACTCAAAAGACATGTATTGAATCATTATCGTGTGTCTGGTGCTCTGCCATTTCTTGGTCTAACTAAAACACAGACCTGCCTTCGAAGGGTTTAGAGTCTGTAAATAGAGAGACATGTACATACAGTCTCTCTGTATGTAAGTAAGTGCCGATCTGTGCTAGGATGATGGGCTGCAATTTTACCTTAGAAAATCTCCTTGTTTGTGCACAGCTCACAATATATAAAATCCCAAGCCATGACCATAAGAAAAACAATCAACTAAATAAACAAGCGACTGCATAAGGAAATAAGTATAAGCAGCTCTGAAAACTGCTACTTGGAATGAAATAAAATTCTGTGGGGGACAGAGAGGATCATAAGCCTTGAACACTAGAGATAGACCAACAAAGTACCGTATTATAGATTCTCACTAATATCCCCAAAGTTGGGGAGAAGTAAATGAGTAAGTATCTACATCCATCTGGTTTTCTTAGGGGAGAGTGATAAAACCATCAACTTCTAAAAGCAAGTGAAATTCAGATACAAGCTTGGCTGGCTCGTTCTTAAAAAAATAAAGGCCCCAGGGGTTAAAGAAATGAAAAAAATATGATCAAGATATGTCATGAGCACACTGCCTAAAGTGAACCTCATTGTTTTGTACTGCAAATACACAACAATAAAATATTTTAAATAATAAGAATAAAATAAGTACTCCTCCAGTACAGACACAGTGAGAAAAACTAAACCACAGTATAGAGTGCCCTCTGGACTGAATATCGTATATGTAATAAAATCTTAAATAAGATGCAGAGCTCAATTATTCCAACCAAGAATAAAGAACTATCTCAACTCAGTGCTCTTCCCCTCAGGCCTTGAAATTTTGGGTGGAATGAAAATGACCTCATCCTGAAAAGCTATCCATAACAATGTGCAAATAGGGTTTAGAACCAGTGGTCTAAAGAGAGAAACACAAGACCCTTGTCTCCACAGCCAACATGCTCATCTTATAGAAAACAGGAAAATTCGCCCTGCCTGATTTAAAGAACTCAGGCAGGGCAAATTTTAGAAAATCTTGTGTGTACCCATTAACAGGCAGAACTACAGCTGAGGCAAACTGCAGGATAACTGGCCTATGAGCTTCAAAGGGATGGCCATCAAAGACAAAACCTGAGATCTATTAAATACTAAAGAAGAGTAGTGGTGTAACAACTGCAATGAATTATTCCAGATTGTAGTGGCCCAAAAAAGCACTAGTGGTACAATTGGTGAAATCTTACTGTAAGTCTTCATTAGTATATCAGTACAGATATCCTGGTTTCGATGACACCATGAACATTCATGTAAGAGAGAAACACACAGAAATCTAAGACTAAAGAGGCTATGTCTGCAATTTCTCACTTGTATTTCAGGAAAAAAACTTAACAACTAAACAGGTAAAACAACAACAAAGTGTTATATAACCTAGCATTTGAAGAATCTAGAAATAGGGCATTTCTTATACTAATTTTAAATTTATGGAAGATTTAAATTTATCTCAAAGTAAATTTTTTTGAAACTAAGCAACTAAAGGTGACCAATAATTAATGGCATAATTGAAAAAGAGAAAAAAATATATAAAAGTATGAAGGTCTTCGGATTCCATAGTAAGAAGCTAATTAGAACTATCTCAAAACACTTTTGAGAAAGAAAACTAATGTTAAGACTTTCTGTGAACTTGTTTTGCACATTCGGAAGGAATTTTTAAATATTATTATTTCTTATAAAGAATAGTTTGCTTACATGACTTTGTTCAGATATCTTTAGTTTCTATTTCTCTATTGAAATCACCTAAATAGTATGGGAAATATGATTCCATTTTAATACGATGTCATTCTACCTGGATATCTCATTAATTTGTATATTTGCTTTGTATTTTTACATTCATTTTTTAAAAATAAAATTTCAAGTACTTTAAAATTTTCATCCATTTGATTTTCCACTCTATTTAAATTATTTATGATAGAATTCACTTTTGCACCAAAAGTGGTTTTCTTTAACCAAAATGATTAAAAGAAATGATTTCAAAGTGTTAAAGAGTAGGTGAAGGGACTATAATGTGAGTTACTCTGTCTCTTTCTTTCTCTTTTAACTGTTCTGTGTGTTAAAATTTCACCATAGTTAAAAGAAATGTGGCAAATTAGTACACAGTACAATTTCTGCCTAGGAGGTGTGTCTGGTGTGCAATGCCTTATGGCACCAGGAAATGTCTGGTTTTAACTCAAGCACAGGAAATGGTGTCAGTGGGCGGGAATCCTTTAGATAAGCAACGCAATGTGAAGTATGAGCAGTGGATGGAGACAGAAGGGAGGAGAATGGAGAAGAAACCTAGTGAGAAAAGGTTTACCTTGAAGTGAGGAGCAAGCAGGCACCAGGGGTAGAGCTGGGCGGTGGGGGTTGGGGAGGGTGAAGGCCGGGGCGGGGGCGGGGGCAGCTGGAAAGGCACTGGGAAGTCACAAACTGAAACAGAAGATTGGGTATAGGTTTCTGGAGGGCTTTTGCCCCTATAAACAGATACCAATATTATCCCATAGGCTAATAGGGCTGGCATCAAGTTCTCCAGAACTTGATGGAAATAGCTGCTAGGGTCCTATAGGATGTGGACAGTGGGAGGGACAGCAAAGGAGTAATCCGGGCTCCAGTGCCCAGCCCAGCTTTACCAGGGCAATTCCAGATGCATTTGGCTGCATATTTAACCTACATTTAAAGAAAGTTTTACATCATCACGCTCCAGAATCTGTGCCTCCATAGCCTCTAGGCTCTTGGGGACAATTAAGAGAGCAGCCCTCTTGAAGTCTTTTTTATATAATATTTTACTATCAAACAGATGACGTTATCTTTACCAGGTTCTCATCGTGCTAAATTTGACAGGTACTCAGTGTGAAATGTGACACTACAATATGGTCCTGTGTCGGTTTCCTACCATTTCAGTCACTCCTATCAGAGTGACAGGGAAGGAGACTCACGGAAGAGGGAGTGGGTGGTGGGTGGTGGGTGGTGGGCAGTCTGCTGGTTCGGCTGCTCGTGCGTTTGTCCCGAGATGCTTGATATCTGCAATATGCTCTGGTCAAGGTTCCTCATTGTCCCTTGGCAAAAATGTTATGAAACTTAAATATATGGATTTGGAAATATATTTCTTGATTTCTTAATTAGTGAGAAGAGACAAGGGAAGAAATCAATTACTGCTATTGTCTATCCATTCAAAGCTGTTCTGGCATGAGCCTTTGGCATAAAATAGAAGGGTTAGCTGATTCAGTATTTTCTTTCTAATTTTACATCAATTCTCACTTGAGATGCTGAAAACGTTCCTAATATTTTAACAATTTCCTGGCACCAGTTTTCCCTGCTTCTTAATGTATGAAAGCTATATGATCTTCTCTATGAAAAATTAAAGCAAGATTTTCCACACAGGAGAAACAAGACAATATTTGCATTTTGGATTCACTGCTCTGGCAAAAAGGAGAAACGTTTCTATCCATTCTAGAAAGGATACTAAAGACACAGCACAGAAGATGGTTGCAACAAAGTGATGAGATCCTCCAGTGGAAGGGTGTCTCGTGTATGTTTTCTGAGTGGAAAAATAGGTAGCAAAGCAGCTAGACCTGCAGGCACAAGGAGCAGAGAGTCTCTTAGGCAAATCTGCAGAGCATCAAAGAAACAGGCGATAGGGGTGCAAAGCCTGACTGTTGAGAGAGACGGCAAAGAGGCTCTGGAGAGCCCTTCGGCTTCTAGCTGAGGGTATGGGAATCTTGATTATTATTTTCAGTAGCAGTAGTAGCAGCAGCAACAGTAGTAGTTGTTGTTTGTTCTTCTTCTCCTTTTCCCCTGTCCCTCCTTCCTCTGCCTCTTGCTGCTGTTCTACTTCTCCTCCTCCTTAAAAGATAGCTGAATAGAAAAAGAAAAAAAAAATCTCTCCTGGATACCTTCCTTTTGAAGTGAATTGGAGTATGTGGACAGAGGCGTTCAGTCATCTCTGTAGAGAGAATTGAAAATGCTAGCTACACTGGACGGAAGTACCTGGGGCTTCAGGGTAATGGAATCCAATTATAGGGAAAGAAATTTCCTAGGTACAGGTAAATATCTAGGTACCAAAAGAGTAGGATAGAAAAGGACATTAATTTTAAGGAGCAGTCAGGAGATGGAACGTTATCAAGAGATACTGGACAAAGAGGCTGCATATTACTCTACCCTATCAATGTTGGTATCTGTATATGTCTGCCAGCCTTTCAGGATCAAGTGCTTTAACACAAATCGCCATTTTATATATTATTCCAAACATAAAATAATGCAAATAGTACATATCCTAAAAGTAATATTTGCTGCCAAAGTAATTTATATTAGTTCATTGTAATATATATTTTGGCAATTCAGTTCACATTTCCTGTGTACATGATTATAGCTTAGAAAGTTAAGAAATTTTTTACATTAATTATCATTATTATTCTTATAAAGTTGTGGCCAGAAAAATATTGACCTCCCATGGCTGAATTTTAAACAAATTAGTCTAGACAGTAGGTGCAAATTGAGATAGTATGCATACTCTACCAAATCATGCTTATGATTTTTTTCCTACATTTGTAAATCACCAGGAAGCCAAGATATTTTGGAAAGAACAATTTGACTATGTATGTAACATTCTCTAATGAGAATAGGGAAAAAAACACACCTTTTTTCTACTGTGAAGTTATTTAGTAATCTGTATTACAAATCAATTTGTGGTTGAAGTAACAACATTTATTTGTATTTTGCATTGATGTTATGTATATTCTAATATTCAGGAAAATCATTTTCCATTTTTACACTTGATCTTAGCCAAAAGGCCGAGAAACAATCATTTTCCATTTTTAATGTACTTTCTTTCTCTGAGCTGTTCTGAGGGACACAAGCTGCGTAGGGGGTGCTCTGGGAGCACTCGAGGGGCCCTGGCCCCTATAATGCAGTGCTCCTCTGTTTTCTGAGTTTTCTGCTTTGCTTATCTAGATTCAAAGATTACGATCTTAACACCCACTACAGGGTATGCATTGTGACTTAAGATTTAAATTATAAATTACATGCAGGTGAGAAATTTGGGAAATACTAACTACAACTTTAGATTTGAGTACTGATTGTAGAGAAAACTGCCAGCTTTTATAGTTAATCTTTGTCATTACACAAGAGAACATATTCTTTTAATCAATTACGATAGCTTTTTCCAACCATTTCTTTAGATCCCTTCTCTCGTCGCAGAACAGCAGATCGTGGCCACAGTGTATAATTCTTCCATGTGCAACTGCCTCTATCATCTTTGTATCCTGTTCTTGTTCCCAGCAGAGGACACGGACTTGCAAGGAAGAGAAGGAGGGAGACAGAGAAGTTCATTTCCACTGCTTACCCTTTAATATGTGTTTCAGAGTAGGAAATAGGTTAAAAAAGGAATCAGAGATCACCAAAAGTTAACGATGCATAAAATGCTCGATGATGTGACTCACAATAATGAAAAACAGTAGGAAACTTCCTCCTCTCGGAAGACAGAAGCCATGCTGTACCGGGATGTTTCTTCTTAGAAAGTGGAGGTTGGAAGCCCTATAGCTGCTGCTGAATTTATGTAACCTGATCTGAGACCAAATACTATCTCTTTGGAGTTCTGGTTCTAGAGGAAATTGATAGAACTAAAAGCACATTTGATATATTCATGACGTAGGGAAATTAATCCATTATGGCAATTTGTGGGCTCTTTTACAAGTAATGTCAGAATACCAGCTGAAGGAATTTCATGAATCTAAGTGATTCTGGTGAGCTCCATGCAGCTATCTTTTTACAATGAAATTGGAGTATATTTCACTCAATAAAAACATTTGATATTCAGAAAGAAAATAAAAGAGCATGTATATAGGGGGTGGGGAGGTGTGGGTGGGTAGGGATATGGGTAAAAATGAGAATTAAATTGTGCCATATACTGGTACAGATTCCACAATATTATATGTGATTGTGAGATGTATATAAATTGTACC
>PVIC010010237.1:0-10229 GCA_004025085.1 Thryonomys swinderianus | reverse complement strand
GGTTCCATATGTCAAGATATATGATTGTAAGTAGTACGTGTTGCAATATTAGTAGTCTTGAAGACTCACGTGTGATGTGAAACCTAGAGTTGGTGTCACTGACAGGGACAATATACTTGTAAACATCCAGAAATGCACTGAATGAGCTGATGCAACATTTCACATAAATATACAGTGGGGATATAAAAGATTTCTTGCACTAATTTGTAAGTAAAGTATTAGGATATAGTTATGTGGATTTAAAATTTGCATATTGGAGACAAATAGTAAACAGAATGTTTTCCCTTTGGCATAGGTTATGTTTAAAGCATTAACATTTAAATTGCATGAATTTTAATAATATCTCTAAACAATGTGTTTTCCGGAATTTATTCACAAACTAACATGTACTCTTCTTGTTTTTCTGAGCTCCCTTGTCTTCCGAAGGATGGGGAAAAATGATCAAAGCATATATGATAATCAACCACTATAACTTCAATATAATTTCTTAATTTTTAAATTAAGTATAACATACATACAAATATGAACACATAAATATAGAGCTTTGTGAACTGTCAAGAACTGAAAAACGTGGGCCATCATATACAGATTAAATAATAGAAAATTACCACCGTCATTACAATTTTTCACATATCCTTTTAGGCACTAAACCCCAGCTCTTAAATGTAAGGAGTTTTTTTTTCTCCCTCATTTTTAACAGCATGATTTAGTTGCTTTTTTGTTTATAACTTATGTAAATAGAATCCCATAGTATGTGTTCTTTTGTGTTCATTTTTTTTTCATTCCACATTATGTGTATGAAATTAATTCATATTATTACATGTAATTGCTTCTTGGCCTTTTGGCTAAGTCAAGTGTAGTATCATATTATTACATGTAATTGTCATCACTCACTCTTAGTTTTAATTGGTATTCATTTTTGTGGAAATATCACATTTTATCTAGTCACCTGCTGAAGGTCTTCTGTGTACTTTCCAGTTTGGAGTTGCTGTGAATAACTCTTCTATGAACATTCTATATATACACATCTTTTGGTGACTGAGTACATATTTGTTTGGTCTATAGCTAGGGGTGGAAATTCTTGGTAATGATAGGATATGTCTTCAACATTAGAATACAAAATACAACCAAATCATCCTCCAACAGGGTCGCATCCCATCTTGATTCTTAACCAGATTTGCTAAGCATATCTCCAATTATATGAGGCCAGACTCTGTGCAGCTATCCATATCTCTGTCCAAGTATAGTCCTACAAAAAGGGAAATTGTCTAAGCAGTTGATTCTATGTACCCTCAAGAGAAGGATTCTTGCCTCTTTACTTCAGAGATATTTTGTCAAAAATAATAAAGAAATGAATTCTAGGAAAATGATGTCTGTACTTAACACTTTCCTTAGAGCATACTGCAATCTGTGAGCCCTTTTCACTAGGACCATGGGTATTACTATTCTCATTGTATGTGTGGTAACTGAGCGAGGGTTACGTGGCTGACCAAGGTGGGATGGCAGGGATCCAGGCACCTCTGCTGTGCCTGGTACCTTCCAGGCACCATGCCAGTTGGCGAGTCCTCTCTGTACTTCAAGGATTACCTTGAAGGATTAACCCTCTCATATCTGCAGGAAGTTCATGTGAATCTGCTTGAGGAAAACTTTAGTGATTCTTTCCTCTAGATGAATTCTCATTGACTTCCATAATTAAAACATATGCAATAGGGATAATCTGATCCATAGTAATGCATGTCAGATATAGAGTACCCTAGATGTAGACAGGAAAACAATGTTGCACCATTTATTCTTTGCCTTCCATAATGGTCATAATTTCATATTTCATATACTGCAGGTAAATATGCTCATCCTTGCCTTCAACATCTCTTCCTTTTCTTGTAAGATATGAACACAGGCCATGGATAATGAGGTTGGCTGCTTTGAAAGTGCTTGTTTGTTTATAACTGGAGCCACTACCCACAGACACCTGCGAGAGCTGCCATTCTATTTCTCTCCTCCCTCAGAATGGACCATTTCACCCATATGTGCCAATGCAAAGTCACTGTGTATTTACAATGCTTTTATTTTACCTTGGCTTCATTTATTCTCATCCTACAGCCACTGCCCACATGTCCATCATCTATCTTCACACATCAAGCTTTAGTTGACTGTTGAAGCAAATAACATGAGCAGACTTCAGTGTCGAGACCGTGGCTCCCGTCCAGGACCCACGAAGTGGTGATCCTCTTGCTATTCAGCAATAAGTGACACTGGCAAGATGTTCAAACAGTCAGATATGATTAATATGAAAGGTCCAAATCTCTCACAGGCATAAAGCAGATCACACACTATCTTCATCCTGTTCCTCTTTACTTTGGTCTGAAATAATTGCATTTATTTTTCATCTTTATCATAATTAAGACATGCTGAATGGTGGCATTTGCTCCAAGTATGAATTGTATTGCTTGACTCTGTCTTCATCCCCACAACCCTGCCATAGAACAAATCTTTGTCCTTGAGAAGGGGCACATTGAGAACGATAGTGCTTTATCCAGGGCCCTGTGCAAGTTACTATTGTCAGCAATGCTTGGATGAGATGATGAGACAAAGGTTGCTAAAATTTGCAGGACAAGATAGTGTAGCAAATTCAGTATTTGAAAGTGCTGTTTGAAATGATGAGACTAGAAGGCCTCATCAGAATACATAAAATAGCCAAGCATGGTGGCTCATGCCTGTAATCCCAGCACTCAGGAGGCAGAGGCAGGAGTATTGCTGAGTTCGAGGCTTGCTCAGGGAAATCCTGAACTACAAAGTGAAACCCTATCTCAAAAAAAAAAAAGATATAATAAAGTTTAAATAGAAGTAGAAAGCTATTAATTTAAACATAGAGGATAAATTACATATATTTTAAGATGTGGTTACTAACTTGAAGTAAATTTAGATAATTTAGCTCAGTTAGGGTTAAGTATTAGACAACAACACTGATGTACTCCCTTTCAATTGTATTTTCTGTCATCAAGTATTACTATTTATTTGGGATCTTACTTGGCAATTTTACATGTTATCTGTAGAAGATAAACAAAGCACTCCAATTGGTAAATCTTTAAACCTTGGTTAAATCTAATAGCATAACATAAAAGCAATTAACTAAAGGTCTTTCTTCAGAAAGATAAATCTGTGTACTCTAGGGATAATCCTTTCTGGGGATTTCAGTGAATACCACAATGAAATAAAGAACTATATATGTGCCTTAATGTTTTCTTTGAATTTAACCTCTTAAATTCCATTTATTCCAGTCATAAATTTTTAATTGAATTCTTTTTGGTACATTTTATATACACCTCACGATCACACTCAACATTGGGGAATTTGTACTAGCATATAACATAAGTTAATTCACATTTTTACTCATATCTCTACACACTCAACAACCCCCCACCCCCATATATATATGCTTTCTTCTTCTCTTCAGATCATATTTATTCTTTCCCCTTTACTTTCCCCTACCACATTCCCTTTGAATATTTCATATTTCACAAAATCTATCATACATTCTAGAACTTGTTTACATCTATAGGTTCTCATACCAGAGAAAAATATGGTATTTACTTACCTGTGATCTATTTATTTCAATTATTAGTGTGTCCTCAAGGTGTGTCCCTTTGTACATAAGTGACTGAAACTTGTCATTCTTTATGGCAGAGTAATACTCCGTTTTATTTTTTAAAAATACATCTTTTTTACCCAGTCACCAATCATAATTTTAACGGTCTTAATTCGTGCCAGCATTTTCTGACATCTAACTGTTAATGGCTCCCTTTGTTAAGGAAACATTCTTACTGTAGTATACTTCTTTAATAGGCTACTACAGACATATTAAGGATAAATTTTTCATAAAAATTCCCTAATACATAAGACTGAGGAAAATACTTGATCAAAGCTCCATAATTATGCATTACAAAAAAACATGAGATTTTCCTATCTGTAAATGTTATTGATTGTCATTTCCTATCAGCTCCCTTATCTATAAAAGTAGCTTGCTGTTGTCTGTCATAACTTTACAGCATGAGTACAGCTGCAAGCAAAATGTAAGCATTAGTTCACTGGAGAACATACCTTCATAATGGGCTTCCGGAAATGTGTCCATGAGAAACTGGAAAGACTCAGCTTCCTTATCCTGTGTCTCAGAACAGATCTTGAGAGTCTCAGACTATGATTCATTATTCCTAGTCATTTCTGAACATAATTAAAGGTTAATTATTTAGGCTCTACATGGTATTAATACTGCTCAAATTTGTATTCACATGTGATGACACAATACAGCACAAATTGAATCTGTTCATTTGTCCAGTGTTTTGAGCATGTATGAAACAGTGCCAAGATTATTGTAACATGTAAAAAGAATGAATTCTTTGTATGAGAAACTTAATATTCAGTCAATGTTTAAGGCATGTCATGTACATTTATTCAAGGAAACAGGATTTCTGTATGCACTTTATGAACAGTACAGGGATAGCCCTAAGGCTTCAGTAAATTTGAACTATCTTTGGACAGTTTCTAAGTTTTCACAAAGCAATCAAAATTATTCAAAATTGATTTTCTGCACTAAAACATGGACATCTATGAAAAGTAATATAGAAATAAATTTTTATTGAATTATATCCCTCCTGAATATTTTAAAATTGAGTGCAGCAACTGTGCCCCTCTTCTGGAATATATAGATAAGGGTCAAAATTCCCATCTCACTGGAAACTAAAATGGGGCACTATAAAGGAACAGTGAGTCAAAATTAAACAGATCGTGTAGTCAGAAATTTTGCAGGTTAGAGATTAAGTCCTCTTTTAGTTCAGAGTGAAGAACAAATGCTAGTTAGATACTGAAGGAGGTTGCTTTGAAAATATACAGAAACAAGAGGGCTTGAGTAGGAAAACTGTGAGAACAGAAGCTGTTCTGAGGTTCTGGCATATATAGGGCATTTTAAAATATGGAGATCACAGCATTCATCCATGAGCATCCTGCTTTTACTTGCAAAGAAACGCACATTTCTTTCTCTTCTCCTACGTGAACTAAAAAATCATTATCCTCAGAAATTTCACTTCATGTTCATTTACACTTTTAAATTTTTGTTTGCTTACTTTTCATTTTTTTGTCTCCATATAAACCTCAAAGCTTTTTGTAAACAAATCTCAGATCAGAAATCAGTGATGCTTTTAGTGGGGTAAATTTCTCATTTACTATTTTTGGACCTTTGGATCTCTTTTGCCTTGACAAAA
Source organism: Thryonomys swinderianus (assembly GCA_004025085.1). Taxonomy (NCBI): domain Eukaryota; kingdom Metazoa; phylum Chordata; class Mammalia; order Rodentia; family Thryonomyidae; genus Thryonomys; species Thryonomys swinderianus. The sequence continues at coordinate 4,974 of PVIC010010237.1, read as the reverse complement.
AAAAAATCTGCAAAATATGTAATGTGGAGGTTTTTGGAGTCGAGGGTTGAATGGAGCCTCTTTTAAAATAAAATGATTATTCAAACTTGCTAGTATAAAACAAATTGCTTTTAATTTCTATTAGTTATTTGTATATTTGAATTTATTTGAAATGAGGGCCTTTAGGGCTGGAGGGAGAATTAAACATTACAAACTCAGAACTTCTTTATTTTTTTAAACTGAATTCTTTACTGGTACATTTTATATGCAGCTCACAATCACATTCAACAATGAGGAATTTGTACCAGTATATCACACAAGTTAAATTTCATTTGTTACCCATATCCTTACCCCCACAATACCCCAACTCCTATATACACGTTCTTTCTTTTTCTTTCCAAATCATATTTATTCTCTCTTCTCATTACTTTCCCCCACCACCTTCCCTTTGAGTATTTCTTATTTCATAAAATCTATCATACATTCTAGAACTCATTTACATCTACAGGTTCTCATACCAGAGAAAAGATACTGTATTTACATATCTGTGTTCTATTTATCTCACTTATTAGTGTGTCCTCAAGGTGTATCCATTTGCACATAAGTGAATGAAACTTGTCATTATTTATGGCAAACTAATATTCCATTTTATATATATATTTTTAAAACCTCATCTTCTTTATCCAGTCTCCAGTTAATGGGCATCTGGGTTGTTTCCAAGATTGGGCTATCACAAATTGAGCTGCTATGAACATGGGTGTGCATATGTCTTTACAACATGATTCTTTTAATTCCTTCAAGTATATTCCTAGCAGGGGAATAGCAGGGTCTTCTTATACTACTGAGTCTATAGCTTTTTTATTAAATATTTGTATTGTCTGAAGTAACACTTTAGGGAGTAATGTTACCTTCTGAGGTAGGTCTTTTCTTTCTTTGGAGAGGTTGACCTCATAGAAAGTTATTATCAAACAAAGTCTTTCTCTAAGTATATTAGATGACATAAAATAAATGTATTTTCTATTTGCTGCTAAAAGTTTGTGTGTGGCCATTCAGACATCTATACCAGACCTGTGAAATCTCTATCTCTTTCTAGTAGCTACATCTTTAAATGAAATATTGCTTTGGGTTTCTTCCCATCTTATTGTTCCTTTCGCTCACTTGCTGGTATATGCTATATTCACTTGGGCATTTATCCTATTCATATCTTTTTCAGGCATGTTTGGTTCAGAACAAAATTGAAAGGAAATACCACTTCATTGATACTACTGGTAAAGCCAAATATACTATTAGAAGTTTTCCTGGCATATTGCTTGTACATTTTGAGATTACCAGTTGAAAAATTCTCCTCTTTATGTTACATTTCCAAAGAGGTAGTGTGTGTGTGTGTGTGTGTGTGTGTGTGTGTGTGTTAAATTTTGAGACAGTAATTCATTTCACTATGGAGTTCAGGTTGGCTTTGAGCTAATTATGTAGCTCATGCTGGACCTGAAGTCTTGACAGTCTTTCTGTTTCTGCTTCCTGAGTTCTGAGAAAAGAGGGATGTACCACTATGTATAGTTTGAAGGCACAGCTTTTCTCTTCTTCTCATTAAGACGTGTTATACACATGTACCAACTCACCATGATGAATGTATTGCAAACATGCACTGAATTTAAACAAGAATTTTAGCAAAACCTAGGATCTTAAAAAAACAGCAAAAGTCAGCCACAAATTGTTATTCAACAGGCAATTTGTAACTTTCAATAAATCATTTCCCTTATTTGTATGCATTTATTCTTACAAGCACTTGAATTTTTAAAGGTTGTAGGCATAGAAAAATTTATTTTGCTTTTGTTGTTCTTTTAATTCTTTTTACTAAGATTTTTATTTTCTGTACAGGGTTAGAAAATGTTGAAAAAATTAATATAAATTCACTGAAATACAAATGAAACAATGTTCTTTTGAAAGTACTTTTATCAAGGTACATATATGCCTCATCTACACAAAAGTTATACCTTCTTTAGCATTTAGATCAAGTAAAAGTTTGAGAAAGTGTCATTTCTCTTATTTTCTGTGTCTCACTTGAACACGTGATAAAACAGCTATAAAAATAGTTACAGCTTCACAATTCTGAGCAACAAGGTCACAGTGGGGGGGGATTATGATCCCCAACTTGAAATGTTACTATAAAGCCACAGTGATAAAAAAATTACGTGGGTTTGGCAAAGTAACAGACATGAGCATCAGTGGAATAGATTAGAAGATCTAGAAACAAATCCAAATACATTATGTCACTTCATCTTTGAAAAAGGAGCCAAATATCCTCAGTGGAGGAAAGACAGCCTCTTTAATAAATGGAGCTGGAAAAACTGGGCTTTAACCTGCCCCAAACTAAAACCACACCTATCTCTCTGTCTCTGTGTACCAATCTAAAATCAAAGTGGATTAGAGACTTAAATGTAAAAACAGAAGCACTAAACCTCCCGCAAAACAGGTTAGGTAAAACTTTTGGAGACTTTGGCTTAGCAAAAGACTTTATGAACAAAACCTCTAAAGTACAATATCTAGCAGAAGAAATCAACAAATGGGATCTACTTTTATTAGAAAGCTTTTGTAAAGCAAAGGAAACCACCAGCAGAGTGAAAAGACAACCAACAAAATGGAAAAGAATCCTTACCAGCTGTCTCTCAAAGACCTATTATCTAGAATATATAAAGAGCTTAAAATATCAGTCCCCCCAAGTTTAAAGACCCAATTCAAAATGGGCAGATGAAATGAACAGACATTTTCCAGAGGCAGAAGTAAAAGCTGCCAAGAAGCATATGAAGAAATGCCAAACATCGCAGGTCATTCAAGAGGTGCAGATGAAAACACACTAAGAGTTCACCTTTCTCCACAAAGAATGGCTGCTATCTCACAAGTAACCAAGAACAAATGCTGCCAAGGCTGTTGAGAACAAGGAACCCCTCTCCACTGTTGGTGGGAATGTAGACTGACAACCACTATGGAAGTCAGTGTGGGGATCCCTTAAAAAACTAGGATTAGAAGCCCCATTTGATGCTGCTATTGTCCTGGTAGGAATATACACAAAATAATTAAAAGAATCATATCATAATGACATATGTGCACCCATTTTCATAGCAGCGCAGTTTGTGATAGCTAAATCTTGGAAAGAACCCAAATCCCCATCAGCTGGAGACTGGATAAAGAAGACATGTTTTCCTATAAAATGGAATATTACTCTGGCTTAAAGAATGAAAAGTTTGAGTCATTTATACTCAAATGGATGTACCTTCAGGACATACTCATAAGTGAAATAAATTGGTCGCAGATGTGTAAATATCATATCTGTTCTCTGGTATGAGAAATGCTGATGTTATGAAAATGTTAATGAGTTCTAGAATGTATGATGATATTGTGAAATAGAAAGTATTCAAAGGGAAATGCTATGGAGGGGTGAGTAATGAGGGGTAAAGAAAAATGTGATGGTAATTAAAAAGGGAAAGAAAGCTTATGTTTTTAGGGGGTGGGCCATTGGGGGTAGGCATGGGAATGGGAAAAATGAGAATTAAATTGTGTCAATTGTCGAGTTACTGGTAAATATTCTCAATAGTGAGTGTGATCATGATGTGTGTATATATATATATGTGTGTGTGTGTGTGTGTGTGTGTGTACCAATAAAGATAAAAATAAATAAATTTTTAAAAATCAAAGGGAAAACCTTATGGGTATTATAAAATGGGAATTTATATTATGCAGTGGGAAATATTAAAATGTCCTGGGAGTCAGAGAAAAAATAGTTACAACTTCAGAGTAATACAACTTTTCAAGTTTTAGTACTACTTCTTTCTCATTCTAGATTCTAACTGGCTAAAAATGTGTGATTTCTTTGGTCTTTCAATAATTAAAGACTTCATACTTAAATCTTACTAAGTTTTATTTGTGCTTTTAATTTCTAGGCTGCAAACTCAAGATAATTCTATCCTATCCATGTATGTTAATTTTGCCTTTATATGTATGATAAAAGTACAACTAATATTTTTAAGCCAGTGGGATAATCCAGGAAAAGTGATTTCATCCTTCCAGGCTTTTAATTTGCCAGATAGTTTTAATGTCTGAATTTATTTAGAACAGTGCCTCTATCGGCTCAGAAATGTCATTCACATAAAGTACAATTCAAATCATCTAGTCTTCCTTTCTATATTAGAATCAACAACAGCTGACCCCAGCTAGAGCACAGGCCAATCATTATAGAACTGAGAAGGCCAGACCTGGGTAGTTGGAGAGAGTCAGAAGTTACAGGAAGTAGCCATAATATGGAAGAGAAGTAATTTCTGCTTTCTGTAATATACACACATCATTCCTTCAAATAACATCTGACTGATAAAAGGGGTGGCTTTAATAATCTGAAGTGTGTACCTGTATCTGTGTTTATTATACACTTAGGGTAGATCTTCAATTCACTGTGTGAAATACAGGCACATTTTCTCCCATGAGTGATTTACTTGTTTGGGTGATATAAATAGCTCCAGTGATAAATAAGTGCTTTTTGTAACTCAAAAGACATTACTTTCGAAAAGAGAAGAGTAAATATAATTTTTTTTAAAAACCAGCATTTTAACCTTTACAGATACTATTTTAATAATTTAATAGACACTAATGGGAGCACTCGTTTGAGTAAACAAGATTCAGCACTGTTTTACAGAGGTATTTTGTACGGGTGTATTATGCACATGCAATTGAGTTTAGACAAAAACCAACCATAGTTACTTAGCAAAGGACAGAAAGGATATGTAAATGGGGCCAGGACTTGACATTTCACTCAGAGTGGAAACTTCAAGGTTTGATTCCACTCTAACACATAGATAATGCATACTGAAGTGATAGAGTGTATAAGTACGTACTTTTGAGGAGATTATTTACAAATTTTTCTTTTATATTGTCACAGGCAAAAAAATAAAGCCATAAAGTCTGTATATGATTGTCCCTATGTTTTCCTCATAGTATCTCGTACAG
>PVIC010010236.1:0-43828 GCA_004025085.1 Thryonomys swinderianus | reverse complement strand
AAAAAAAAAAAAAAAAAAAAAAGAAAGTATTAAGCAATGGAAACAAAGACAACCAAACAGAAATATCCTGAAAATCCACAAATCATAAACTAAACTTTAGCCTTCCCACAGCCCTGGCAGTTCATTACAATTATATCTATATAAACTTACATAGGTTACAGAATAAAACATAAAGATGAAAAATCTAAATATCAAATAACACAAAGAACATCATTTTAAAAGGTTAATTTTAGAGGATCCTAAAAACTCAACCAAAAGACTGCTAGACTTAATTACCAAATTTAGTAGTGTTGCTGGATACAAGGTTAATGCTGAAAAATCAACAGCCTCTGTCTACACAAACAACAGACTCATTAAAAGAGAAATTGGGGAGTCAATCCCTTTCACTATAGCACCCAGAAAAATGAAATATCTAGGAATCAACCTAACAAAGGAGGTGAAAGACCTCTACTCTGAAAACTATAGGACTCTGAAAAACGAGATAGAAAAGGAAATCAGAAACTGGAAAGACATCCCTTGTTCCTGGGTAGAAAGAACCAACATCATCAAAATGACTATACTCGCTGGGCGTGGTGGCTCACACCTGTCATCCCAGTACTCGGGAGGCAGAGACAGGTGGATTGCTGAGTTCGAGGCTTGCCTGGGCTACATAGTGAGCTCAGAGCCAGCCTGAACTACAAAGCGAGACCCTGTCTCAAACAAAAAAAATAGCTATACTCCCACAACTACTATACAAGATTCAATGCAATTCCAATTGAAATTCCAACACTATACTTCACAGAGCTAGAGAAAATAATACAAAAATTCATCTGGAACCACAAGAAACCTAGAATAGTAAAAGCAATTCTAAGCAACCACAACATGGCAGGGAGTATTACAATCCCCAATTTAAAACTCTACTATAAAGCCACTGTGATAAAAACTGTATGGTACTGGCAAAGTAACAGACCCAAGGACCAGTGGAATAGATTAGAAGATCCAGAAACAACCCCGGATACACTAAGCCACCTTATCTTTGACAAAGGAACCAAACATCCTCAATGGAGGAAACACAGTCTCTTTAACAAATGGTGCTAGAAAACTTGGGCTTTAACCTGCCAAAGACTAAAACTAGACTTACCTCTTTCATCATGTACAAAACTAAATTCACAATGGATACAAGACTTAAACATTAAAACAGAAACAATAAGCCTGCTGGAAAACAGATTAGGTAAAACTCTTGGAGACATTGGCTTAGGCAGAGACTTTATGAATAAAACCTCTATAGCACAAGAACTTGCAGAAAGAATCAACAAATGGGATCTCATCCTACTGAAAAGCTTCTGCACAGCAAAAGAAGTCACTGGCACTGCTAAAAGACCACCAACAACATGGAAAAAAATCTTTACTAGCTGTTTATCAGACAAAGGGCTATTATCTACAATATATAAAGAACTTAAACAGATCAGCCTCCCCAAGTTTAAAGACCCAGTTCAACAATGGGCATCTGAAATGAACAGACACTTCTAGAGGCAGAAGTTAAAGCAGCTAAGAAGCATATGAAGAAGTGTTCAACATTACTGGTCATTCGAGAGATGCAAATGAAAACAACACTGAGATTTCATCTCACTCCACAAAGAATGGCTGCTATTACAAAATCAACCAAAAATAAATGCTGGCAAGGCTGTGGGGAGAAAGGAACCCTTCTCCACTGCTGGTGGGATTGCAGACTTGTGCAACCATTCTGGAGATCCATGTGGAGATTCCTCAGAAAACTAGGACTAGGGATCCCATTTGACCCTGCTATCCCCCTGCTAGGAATATACCCAAAGGAATTTTAAAAATCACATTGGAAAGACAGATGTACACCCTTGTACACAGCAGCTCAGTTCATGATAGCCCAATCTTGGAAACAACCCAAATGCCCATCAACTGGAGAGTGGATAAAGAAGATGTGTTTTGGGCCGGAGGGTTAGCTCAGTGGTTCCAGTGCCTGCCTCGCAAGCGCAAGGTCCTGAGTTCGATTCCTGGTAACCACATACAATGCTGGGCGTGGAGACTCACGCCCACCAGCAATCAATGCCACATATCACAGTGCCGGGCGTGGTGGCTCACACCTGTAATCCCAGCACTCGGGAGGCAGAGGCAGGAGGATTGCTGAGTTCGAGGCTTGCCTGGACTACATAGTGAGCTCAGAGCCAGCCTGAACTACAAAGTGAGACCCTATCTCAAAAAAAAAAAAAAAGATGTGTTTTTTTTTTAATAAAATGGAGTAATATTCTGCCATAAAGAATGATAAGATTCATTCATTTATGTGCAAATGGATACACCTGAGGACACACTAATAAGTGAAATAAACAGATCACAGATAGGCAAATACCGAATCTTCTCTTTGATATGACCACCTGTAGATGCAAATGAGCTTTAGAAAGTATGACAGTTTTTATAGAATGGGAAATTTCCAAAGGAAATTTGATGTGGGAATGTAATGAGGGGAAGGAATAAATATGATTCTGAAAGAAAATAAGAGCATGTATATAGGGAGTGGGGAGGTGTGGGTGGGTAGGGATATGGGTAAAAATGAGAATTAACTTGTGTCATATACTGGTACAAATTCCCCAATGCTATGTGTGATTGTGAGATGTATATAAATTGTACCAATAAAGAATTCAATTTTTAAAAAAGGTTAATTTTTTAAACTGACATGAAAATGGATATTAGTAAAACACATATCAAGTTTTCCCTAAAAATTCCTTGATATAATAGAAAAATTAATGATAGATGTAGAGAAAGAAGAAAATAGGCAAGGTGAGGAAGGAAAAAAAACATTTTCTAGGAAATATTAAAAGGCTACATTATCAACCTGAGAAATCTCTTTTTAGTGCCTGGGACATTCTAACAAAGAAAACTAACCCTAACAGTTATGTCCACATTGATGGCTTTGGGTAGCCAGATTTTGTAACTCAGTGATCCAAACTGTAACAGGTGGACACTTTGAAGGGAAGATACACTATTAAACTGTAGTCAGAGCCAGGAAATCTTCAAAAAGTACTGCAGTCTTACTGGGTGGCAACTGCTCCATCTCATCCAGTTTACATTTGACCTTCCAACACTATTCCAGAATCTTGTCCCAAATAAGAATAAGGAAGGAAATAGAGAGGAATATATTTTCACTGTAGCCTGAGTTTCCTATATGCCTGAGTTTTCCTATATTCAGTCCTAATTTCATATCAAGTTTTTGGACAAGCTCTTGGTGGTTAGCCTAAATATCAAACTTTTCCTCATGAAAACCAATGTGCGTGGCATTTCTGTATTTTTCATCTTCTTTCAAGAAAGTGACTCTTTGTAATGGCATAATACATCATTGTGTGAGAAAGCCCCCTGCCAGCCTGCATGGGCACTGAACTGTTCATTCTACCTCTACATTCAAATGTATTAACAGCAATCAGAAGACAGTCAAATTGAAGATGGGAAAAGAAACTCATCGTCCTTAATATCAAACAAAAATATAGCTTCTTGCTACTCCGGACTGGCAGAGGCCAGCCCGGCCGGGGCTCTGAGCTCGGGGCTGCCCAGGGCAAGTGCCGCCACCGCTGCCGCCTGCCGCCCTGCTGCCGCTGCGGGGGGCCTGGGGCTGCCGCCGCGGGGGGCCTGGGGCCAAGGGGTTGGCGCTCGCCCCGGGGCGCCACCCGCCGAGCCCCTCGGGCCAGGTGCCCTCCCTCCGCGGCTGCTCCTGCTGCCGCCGCCGCTGCCACTGCTGCCCTCGCTCGGTGCGGGCCTGGGTACTGTGGACCAGGGCGACTCCCTGGATGTGCCCGAGTACGAAGAGGAAGAGGTGGCCATCCCTCTGACCGCTCCTCCAACCAACCAGTGGTATCACAGAAAACTTGATAGAACTACAGCAGAAGAGCGTCTTCGGCAGGCAGGAAAGTCTGGCAGCTACCTTATTAAGAGAGAGTGACTGGGGGCCAGGATTCTTTGTACTTTCCTTTCTTAGCCAGACAAATGTTGTCAACCATTTTAGGATTATTGCTATGTGCGGAGATTACTACATTGGTGGAAGACGTTTCTCTTCACTGTCAGACCTAATAGGTTATTACAGTCATGTTTCCTGTTTGCTTAAAGGAGAAAAATTACTTTATCCAGTTGCACCGCCAGAGCCAGTAGAAGATAGAAGATGTATATGAGCTATTCTACCCTATACAAAAGTACCAGATACCGATGAAATAAGTTTCCTAAAAGGAGATATGTTCATTGTTCATAATGAGTTAGAGATGGATGGATGTGGGTCACAAATCTCAGGACAGATAAACAAGGCCTTATTGTTGAAGATCTTGTAGAAGAGGTGGGCCGGGAAGAAGATCCACATGAAGGCAAAATATGGTTCCATGGGAAGATTTCTAAACAAGAAGCTTATATTTACTAATGACAGTTGGCCAGGTCTGCAGTTTTCTTGTGAGGCCTTCAGATAATACTCCTGGGGATTATTCACTTTATTTTTGGAACAATTAAAATATTCAGCGATTTAAAATATGTCCAACACCAAACAATCAGTTTATGATGGGAGGCCGATATTATAATAGTATTGGGGATATCACAGATCACTATCAAAAAGAACAGATTGTTGAAGGGTATTACCTTAAGAAGCCTGTGCCAATGCAGGATCGAGAACAGTACTCAGTGATACAGTGGATGGCAAGGAAATCTATAATACAATGTCATAAAACAAAGGATGCCTTTTACAAAAATATTGTTAAGAAAGGTTATCTTCTAAAAAAGGGCAAAGGAAAACGTTGGAAGAATTTATATTTTATCTTAGAGGGCAGTGATACCCAACTTATTTATTTTGAAAGTGAAAAACGGGCTACAAAACCAAAAGGATTACTAGATCTTAGTGTATGTTCTGTCTATGTTGTTCATGATAGTCTCTTTGGAAGATATGTTCCTACAGTATCATGTTAAACTTGGAAAGCTTGTTTTGAGATCATGAAATTAATAGTTAAAGCTGAAGCAAAAATGCTTCACACAGGGCCGGAGGATCAACTCAGTGGTTCCGGCGCCTGCCTCGCAAGCGCAAGGTCCTGAGTTCGATCCACCGGCAACCACATACAATGCTGGGTGGGGAGACTCACGCCCACCAGCAATCAATATCACATGCCACAGTGCTGGGCGTGGTGGCTCACGCCTGTAACCCAAACACTCGGGAGGCAGAGACAGGAGGATTGCTGAGTTTGAAGCTTGCCTAGGCTACATAGTGAGCTCAGAGCCAGCCTGAACTACAAAGTGAGACCCTGTCTCAAAAAAAAAAAAAAAAAAAGCTTCACACAAAGTTGGAGAATTACTTGTTTTACCAGTCTGCATGGAAGCTGCCAATTCTGCTTATGGCCAAGAATAAAAGACAAACTGTTTCAGATAGTAGTTCAGCACTTTAGTGAAGAACATTACATCTTTTACTTTGCAGGAGAAACTCCAGAGTAGGCAGTGGATTGGATGAAAGGTCTTCAGGCATTTTGCAGTTTACGGAAAAGTAGTCCAGGGACATCTAGTAAGTGCCTTTGCCAGGTCAGCAGCCTTGTTTTACATATTGAAGAAGCTCACAAACTCCCAGTAAAACACTTTACCAGTCCATATTGTAATATCTACCTGAATAGCATCCAAGTAGCAAAAACTCATGCAAGGGAAGGACAAAACCCAGTATGGTCAGAGGAATTTGTCTTTGATGATCTTCCTCCTGACATCAATAGGTTTGAAATCACTCTTAGCAATAAAACGAAGAAAAGCAAAGATCCTGATATCTTATGTATGCACTGCCAGTTGAGCCGGTTACAGAAAGGTCATGCCACAGATGAATGGTTTCTCCTCAGCTCCCATATACCACTCAAAGGTATTGAACCAGGATCCCTACACATACGGGCATGATATTCTATGGAAAAAATCATGCCAAAAGAAGAGTACAGTGAATTTAAAGAGCTTATTCTGCAGAAAGAGCTCCACGTCGTCTATGCTTTATCACACATATGTGGACAAGACCAAACACCACTGGCTAGCATCCTCTTGAGGATTTTTCTTCATGAAAAGTTTGAATCATTGTTGCTATGTACGCTAAATGACAGAGAAATAAGCATGAAAGATGGAAGCCACTACCCTGTTTCGAGCCACAACACTGGCAAGCACCCTAATGGAGCAGTACATGAAAGCCACTGCCACACAGTTTGTGCACCATGCTCTAAAAGACTCCATTCTAAAGATAATGTAAAGCAAGCAGTCTTGTGAGTTAAGTCCATCAAAGTTAGAAAAAAATGAAGATGTGAACACTAAGTTAGCACATGTATTGAACATACTTTCAGAGCTTGTGGAGAAAATATTCATGGCTTCTGAAATACTGCCACCAACACTGAGGTATATTTATGGGTGTTTACAGAAATCCGTCTAGCACAAATGGCCTACCAATAAAACCATGAGAACAAGAGTTGTTAGTGGTTTTGTTTTTCTTTGACTTATCTGTCCAGCCATCCTGAATCCACGGATGTTTAATATCATCTCAGATTCTCCATCTCCTATTGCTGCAAGAACACTGATATTTGTGGCTAAATCTGTGCAGAACTTAGCAAAAACCTGTGGAATTTGGAGCAAAGGAGCCTTATATGGATGGTGTGAATTCATTCATCAAAAGCAACAAATATCATATGATCATGTTTTTAGATGAACTTGGGAATGTGCCTGAGCTTCCGGACACTACAGAACATTCTAGAACTGACCTATCCCGTGACTTAGCAGCACTACATGAAATCTGTGTGGTCTATTCAGAGGTGCGGACACTCAATAATGAGCATGGTGCACAGCAGCATGTATTAAAAAAAACTTCTGGCTATAACAGAACTGTTTCAACAAAAACAAAACCAGTATACAAAAACCAATGATGTCAGGTAGCGCCATTCTGGGGTTCTGCATGGATTCTATATGCCCAACGTGGTAATTGGCATCAGTACAGTGTCTCCTCTGCGCTTGCCAAAAAATAGCACACCTTCCACATTCCAGTGATGTGTGAGCTATGCAACAAAAACCGAAGACTGCTGGCAAGTCCCGACCGGCACCTCTGCGAACTGTCTGTGCAGGACGTTTGCACTTCTTCACATGGAACCTCCATAAACTGTGAGCCTCAGTGAACAGATCACCTTTCACAAAAGAATGCTATGACTGAGTCTTCAATTCCAAAAGTATATTTTCAATACATCAAATTGCCAAACTTTTGCTGTCTCTTGGAAAAAGAACTATGAAACCAACTGACAAGTAAAAATATTCTCTATTGACAACTAAGGATAACTGGACTGTAGACTGATCTCACTGTATGGCTTTCCTCACCAGGAATATGGCCATTTGACTGTTCAATAACTGTATTTACAGTTTCCAGGGTTTGTCATTATAATAGGAGCAATCTTTGCTATCCTTTATCCTTTTTTAAATACTGTGCTATTTCTCACTCTGGAACTGTTGAAAGAAAATATATAGAATGGATCTATTGCTCATCAGCTTTATTTTTTAAACAAACCACTTATTTTGTTGGAATTGTCAAATATTGTATTTAGATTTCAATGCTTTTGTTAAATGTTTACAACAGTAAATAGTTTGAATTCAGTAAATATTCTTGGTCATAGTACTGATGAGTGCATGTTACCCTTCCAACCATTTTATAGATTCCCAATTTCTTTGTGTAAAAAAGAAAAGCTAGAATACTTTTTAATTCAGATTTGATTTTTGTTACCCCTTTGATTATGCAGACCACCTCAGCCACTTAACACAACTTACCCATCTCTGAACTTCTGACGACTTGTATCTGCTGGGCTGGATATTTAGTCAGACTGTATAGTTTTATTTGCTTCTGTATGTGTTTTTTTGTGAAGTATTCACAAGGATTAAGTGAAAATAAAACCAAGGGATATCTTGCCAAAAAAAATAGCTTCTTATGAACAGATCTTTATGCAACCATTGCACAAAATAGATAAGACCCCTACCTTCCAGAAGCTTCCATGCTACAGTGGATAATATTGACAAATAAACAGACATCCACAATGTAGAACAGAGACATGATGTCTGCCAGTAGGACAGGAATGAATCAATAACAGCTAAATATTTACAAAAAGTGAGAGCTTTATTATCTGTAACATATTTTGTATAATACATATAACAGTTTCTAGAATTGAGGAATGACAAGATATAATTCTTTTATTTCCTGATCCTACTCTAACTCTTCCTATAAGCTTCAGCTTTGACCTGACAGTGTCTTTTATTTTGTCCTGTAAAAATGGAATGACAGCATTTAAATTTCAGATTGCATATATTATAAGGGTACAAACTCATAAAAACCTAGTACAGAAAACTGTAACTATAATTATAATTTCTGATGAAATGAGCAGGGACAGATATTTAATTTTTAAAATCCTTCTCAAAAAATATTCTCACATGACATATTTCATGATGTATACCACAGAGTGTTAACTTTTGACATGGTTGATGTGAACATCTGATTAAAGACAGGGAATGAGTGCTAGAAATGGAACTGTCTATCACTACCCACCCCAGGCGTTACTTATTGTATTTCTCTGAAACTTCCTCTGACCATCTTCATCCCCTTGGTCTTTCATTTTTCATATTTTTCTTTGTCACTTTTTCTTGTCTTCTTGTGGCCTCCAGAGATATAACATAAATGTAAGAAGTTCCCCAAGTAATGGGAAGGAGCAGTTTTTTGTTTTGTTATGCCTTGTTTTATGTAAGAGATAAATGTCCCTTTGTTGCCCAGGCTGGGCCCAAACTCTCACACTCAAGTGATCCTCCTGCCTCAGCCACTCAAAATGCTGGCACTATAAGCACTCACCACAGCATCCAGCCTCTCCTCCAATTTTGGAAAAGGAAGTGCCTGTTCTATAAAATAAATATTTGATAATAAAGGAATATTGAATGAAGCAACCTTATAGTTTTGATCCCTCCAACGTGCCATATAGTTTCACATCCATGTATTTTACAACATGCTTTCTTCTACTTGATCTTGCCAACTAACTAAACCAACTACTCTCCTTTACCTGAGGACAAAACTTGAATTTTGCTTCTATGCTTTCACAACTACCTGGATTCTTCCTTCTACAGTGGTACAGTATTTACTGCATCTTATTTTATTCACCTGCTCTCTTGCCTTGATTTTTGCCACAAGACTGAAAGAAACTAGGACTTCACTGCCTAGCACTGACACAACACTTGGCACATGGAAAGAATTTAAAGAAGGTTTGCTGAAGAAGTGCATGATGAACCAATCACCTGACCAGGACAATTAAAATATGTTCTGTATTCCGTCCATGGTGGCGGCAGCGGCAGAGGCGGACTAAGGCCTGCACAACGGCCAGCTACACCCCAAACGGCACAGACGACTCGGCTGCTCTGGGCGCCATTCTGTTCCTGGCACAGAAGCAGAGGCAGACTGAGGCCTGCACACCAGCCCACTCCACCCCGAGAGGCACAGACGACTCGGCTGCTCTGGGCGCCATTCTGTTCCTGGCGCCAGGGGCAGCGAACTGAGGCCTGTACAATGGCCTGCTCCACCCCAAGGCGGAGCAGACGATGGGCTACCACAGGTGCCACTCGTCCCCAGCAGCAACGGCGAAGGACTGAGGCCTGCCCACCAGCCCAATCCACCCAGGAGCTGTGCAATGAGGAGTCAGGTACAGACCCCGGGTGCCATCCCCACCACAGAGGACTGAGGCCCGCCAGCCGGCCCCAACCCCATCCTGGAGCTGCGTTGTGAAGACCCAGGTCCGAGAGGAGCTAGAACCATTTCCTGAGTCCCTCCACACTGCAGCCACGCTAAGAGACCAAGCAAGATAAAAAAAAGGGGGGGGGGGAATCTAGCTTCTATTTTGCCATCTACTCCTAGATCCCTCTACTCACCTCCTGACCCCACACCCTCTCCTATCTTCTGGTCAGAAGCAACACCCAGAAGGAAAAGACTCTTAGGCTGCCCTATTTCTTCTCCTATACTACTATAAGAAGCTATACAAAGTCTCCAATGGTCTTACAGCATACAGTTGGTACTGTTTTATATATGCCCTTTTATCCTCTATTATCCTCTCACACATATGAGGTTCTAGAGGATAGGTGATCTTCATAAATCTGCTAACCATATTTCACACTCCTTCTATCCCCCTACCTCCCTGATTTCCCCAGTGACCTCTTATTGTCAAAGGGTTCAGCAGGTGCATTTATGATCTACATGTTGTATACACATTGCTGATTAATTCTAAATTTTGGCATAGGCACATAGTGGTAACTCATAAGCTCAAAGTCTCCAGAATAGGATTTAACAAAACTTTTCATTTTATTTACCATGTTAAATACTGATATTGGTAGTGATTGAATTATGGTAACAAACATGATGTGATTGTTCTGCTCAAATACCTCCCATGATGTGTCAGAACTGAGAACTTTCAAGAGTCATTACAGATTCAAGGAAGACACCCCAGGAAGGTGCCACACCCAAAGAGCCCCAGATAATAGAAAGAAAGAGACCTGCAACAAACATTGCCCTGTCATCAGGCAAAGAAAAGCATTAGTAACAACGAAAGAGTAGAAATGAGAAAATATACAAAAAACCTGACACAAAGATCACCACCACAGGAAATTCAGAGAAAAGAGAAATAGGGCAAACTGAAACTCAAGCACCAGGACTCTTGGAGTGGTAACTAAAGCAGATCTAGTAAAATGGAAATCGGAACTCATCTCTGAGATCAAAACAGGAATACTGTCTACAGTGAAAGACATCATTAGAGAAGAGATCAGCAAGATGATAGAATCCAAAATAGCAGAAGCAATTCAACCTTTCAAACAGCTTCAAGCAGAGCTCCAGGTAATGATGAAGGAGGACAAAGGCTTGCGAAGTAGGATGAATGAAGCAGAGAACCGAATCTCAGACCTAGAGGACAGCATAGCAGCCAACAAGCAGGAAAGATATAATCTATGGAAAAGAGCAAGGGACCATGAGAAATCAATTCAACAGCTTCTAGATGACTTAAAGAAAAATAATATAAGGCTGATTGGAGTCACTGAGGAAGCAGGAGACAGTGTAAAAGACATAAAAAAGCTATTGTCAGAGATAACAACAGAAAACTTCACAGGAAAAGAAATAGACATACAGATAAATGCGGCCTATTGGACTCCAAAACACTGTGACATAAAAATATCTACACCTAGACATATAATTATCAAGGTTCCAGATGCACAACAAAAGAATGAAATACTGAAAGCAGTGAGAGAAAGGAAGAAAATCACCTACCAAGGGAAGCCCATTAGGATCACAGGAGACGTTTCAACACAAACACTGAATGCAAGGAGAGCCTGGAGGGAAGTATTTCAAGCATTACAGGAAAACAACCTCTAATCTAGACTGTTGTATCCTGCAAAACTATCTTTCAGAATAGACAGGGAAATAAGATACTTCCATGACAAAGAGCACTTGAAAAACTTCACAAATATGAAACCTGCACTCCAAAACATTCTAAAGAATATCTGGGAAGACCAGAGGGTTAGCTCAGTGGTTCCAGCCCCTGCCTCGCAAGCGCAAGGTCCTGAGTTTGATCCCCAGTAACCACATACAATGCTGGGCGGGGAGACTCACGCCCACCAGCCATCAATACCACATACCACAGTGCCGGGCATTGTGGCTCACGCCTGTAATCCCAGCACTTGGGAGGCAGAGACAGGAGGATTGCTGAGTTCGAGGCTTGCCTGGGCTACATAGTGAGCTCAGGGCCAGCCTGAACTACAAAGCGAGACCCTGTCTCAAAAAACAAAAAAAAAGAATATCTTGGAAAAAAACATAGAAAATTCCATACCCACGAGACCCAGAAGAGTGAATTCAATGGTGCAAACAAGAAACTAAATAGAGAAGGGGAAAATCAAGGAAGGAAAAAAAAAACCAAGAACAGGGAAACATACCAGCTCTGACTATGTCCATATCAGTCATAACCATTAATGTCAATGGACTCAATGGACCAATTAAAAGACACAGACTAGCAGATTGGATCAAGAAGCAAGATCCTACAATCTGCTGCATACAGGAAACACACCTAATTCAGAAGGAAACCCATAGACTGAAAATAAAAGGTTGGAAAACAATCCTCCATGCCACATGAAACTGCAAAAAAGCAGGAGTGGCTACCTTGTTTGCAGATAAAACAGATTTCAAACCCAAACTGATTAAAAGAGATAAAGAAGGTCACTATATCCTCGTACAAGGAACTATCCAAGAGAAAGAAATAACAATCATAAATATTTATACACCAAACTCTAATGCACCCAACTATATAAAACAAACATTATTGGACATGAAAAGCCAGTTAACCACGAATACAATAGTAGTGGGGGACTTCAATACTCCACTGGCACAAATTGACAGATCAACTGGACAAAGAATCAATAAGGAAATACTTGAGCTAAGTCAAACTTTTGAGCAAATGAACTTATTAGATGTCTACAGAATTTTTCACCCTACAAAGCAAGAATATACCTTCTCAGCTGCTCATGGATCATTCTCCAAAACAGATCACATTCTAGTCCGTAAAACAAGCTTAAGTAAACACAAAGGAAGCGAAGTTATCCCCTGCATACTATCAGACCATAGTGCCTTGAAACTGGAGCTGAATAGCAGAAGAAATTCCAAGATCCTCACAAACACATGGAAATTGAACAACATTCTGTTAACCAACCAATGGGCCACAAAAGAAATTAAAGAAGAAATTAAACGGTTTCTACAACTAAACGACAACCCCAGCACAACATACAGGAATTTGTGGGACACAGTGAAAGCAGTTCTGCGAGGGAAATTCATAGCAGTGAATGTATACACTCGGAAAATAGAACAAACTAAAATAAACAATCTAATGATGAACCTCAGACAATTAGAAAAAGAGGAGCAAAACAAACCCAAAGCACATACTAGAGAGGAAATTATAAGGAGCAGAGCAGAAATTAATGGAATGGAGACAAAGAGAACAGTACAAAGAATCAATGAATCAAAGAGTTGGTTCTTTGAAAGGATAAATAAGATCAACAGACCCTTAGCCAACCTTATCAAACAAAGGAAGGAGAAGGCTCAAATCCATGCTATAAGGAATGAAAATGGGGAAATCAGCACAGATCCAGAAGAAGTCCAAAGGATAATAAACACGTACTTTGAAAATCTATACTCCAAGAAGATGGAAAAATCTAGAAGAAATAGATAGATTCCTAGACTCATATGAACTTCCAAAGTTGAATGAAGAGGATATAAAAATGTTAAACAACCTGATATCAAAGACCACCAACAACATGGGAAAAAAATATTTACTAGCTGTTTATCAGACAAAGGGCTATTATCTATAATATATAAAGAACTTAAACAGATCAGCCTGCCCAAGTTTAAAGACCCAATTCAAAAATGGGCATCTGAAATGAACAGACACTTCTCAGAGGCAGAAGTTAAAGCAGCTAAGAAACATGAAGAAATGTTCAACATCACTGGTCATTCAAGAGATGCAAATGAAAACAACACTGAGATTTCATCTCACTCCACAAAGAATGGCCACGATTACAAAATCAACCAACAATAAATGCTGGCAAGGCTGTGGGGAGAAAGGAACCCTTCACTGTTGGTGGGATTGCAGACTTGTGCAACCATTCTGGAGATCCGTGTGGAGATTCCTCAGAAAAGTAGGACTAGGGGTCCCATTTGACCCTGCCATCCCCCTGCTAAGAATATACCCAAAAGAACTTAGAAAATCACAGTGGAAAGACAGATGTACACCCTTGTTTATAGCAGCTCAATTCGTGATAGCTCAATCTTGGAAACAACCCAAACGCCCATCAACTGGAGACTGGATAAAGATGTGGTTTTTTATAAAATGGAGTACTATTCTGCCATAAAGAATGACAAGATGGATTCATTTATGTGTAAATGGATGCACCTGGAGGACACGCTAAGGAGTGAAATCAATAGAGCACAGATAGGCAAATACCGGATCTTCTCATTGATATGAGCACCGGTAGATGCAAATGAGCTCTAGTAGTATGACAATCTTTTTAGAATGGGAAATTTCAAAAGGAAATTTGGTGTGGGGATGTAATGAGGGGAAGGAATAAATATGATTCTGAAAGAAAATGGGGGAGCATGTATATAGGGGGTGGGGAGTTGTGGGTGAGGATATGGGTAAAAATGAGAATTGACTGTGTCATATGTTGCTACAAATTCCCCAATGTTATGTGTGAGTGTGAGATGTATGCAAATTGTACCAATAAAGAATGCAATTAAAAAAAAAGTGGAACCACAGGGAGGAGCACGTAGAAGAAGAAAAAAACTCTGTACCGCTAGAGCAACCCTGTCCAACAAAGATTTCTGCAACAGTGAAAATATCCAATAACTATGCCAGCTAATACAATAGCCACTAGCCACACATGCTACCAAGCACTTGAAATGTAGCTATTACACCTGGATTTCATTTTATTTTGTATTTGTTCATTTTAATAGTCAATTGTATATAGTATTTACATATTGAACAGCGCAGCTCTTGAGGCACAATGGGAATATAAAAATGTGATACATGACTTAGCATGTTCATAACATATTGAACTTTAGAATAAACATGGAAATCAAATTTCCTCAATGAAATTTCTCTTAAATAATCATGCATTTTGAAGGTGATTATTATTCATCATCATCATCTTACATACAGTAGGTACTTAAAATATTTTAACATATTTAATATTCAGTTAAACTGAATAGAGTACTACCTGCTCAAATTTAAAGAATCTTGTCTATTTTTTCCTATTTTATGAGTAAAAGGTAAGAACAAATGCAAAATCCAACCAAAAATAAAATAAAAGAGAAAAGGAATTATGTTTTCTGTACCAAGTATTCTCTACAGTATCAACCAGTAAAAAAGATTCTCAAATATATCCCAGATTTCTACCTTTGCTTCATCTTTGCTTAAACTATTTTCTTTGCTGACACTTACTTTTACCCCAATCTCATCATCACCTATCCAAATTGTCCACATGCTATATGGTCCTCTTGAATGATTAATTCAGCTTTGTTCTACAGGTATTCTGATTTTTTTAGAGTTTTTTTTTTGGTGTTTGTTTTTAGTTTTCTGAGACAGGGTCTTGCTTTGTAGTTCAGGTTAGTCCTGAACTCTCTAAGTAGCCTAGGCAAGCCTTGAACTCATTAATCCTTCTGCCTCTGCCTCCCAAGTGCTGGGATTACAGGCATGAGCCACCACACCTGGCAATGTGATATGTGGTACTGGGGATCAATTTCGGGACCTTGCACTTGCCAGGACGACATGGAATCACTGAGCTAAATCCCCAGGTCTGATTTTTTTTTTTTAAACAGACAAAGCTTTAATTAGAAGTTAGAGGCAAGATAGGAAAAGCTCTAGCTCAGGTGGCAGGCGGGGGTAACTGATAGAGGAGTTCAAATGGACCGCCTGCAAAGGCAGAAGGCAAATTTCTAAGGACTAGCTATGGGGATGGAGTTTGGTTGATCACTTTCTCAGTCCTGGTGCCATAATTCTGGAACCCACATGGTTGACGGATGGTTTCTTTCCCAGGAAAAGAATGTCTTTGTGGTCTTTATTACGTGAGGCTTGGCATTTCCTGGAATCCAGGAGACCATAACTATGGATTTAAAACAATGGCTCCAGGTTTCTGTGCACAGCTGTTTGTCCTGTAAACTTTTTACTTTATTTTGTTGTCCTCAGTATCATCCAGGGCAGTGTCACCTCTGTTCAGAACATGCCTATGGCAGCTCATTCCTATACTTTGTCAGACTCATTACTTTTCTGCAGGTTCCCATGCTTGATGCTTGTTGATGACACAGAGTATCTCCTAACCATAAAACTAAACAATGTGAATTCCGCCAAGCCAGCAATGTTACTTCCAGTATATTCCCCATAATAGCACTTCTCAAACTGTGGGGAAGGACTGGTTTTGTTTTTGCTTTAGTCTCAAATCTGCTAGATATCTGAAAAACAAATTCATGTCCTCTCAAATCAATGAATTCTAGGAACAACATAAATTAAGAGCAGGAAAAATTGATTGAAAGAAAGTCTGTCTAAGAGATACAGAAGGGAGACCAAAAAGTGGGTTGCCTGGTATTCTGATTGTTATGCTCCCTCCTGTGGCAGTCAGGTTGGAGTGTGAAACCAGATCTGCCCAGGGGACTAACGAAGCACATAGATGGATGTGTCTGGGTAGATCAGGAAAGTCTGGACAAGGGGTCTACACTGGGCCCCTCACAGTTCCCCTGCTCTGCTTTCTAACCACTGTGAACTAACCAGTTTTGCCCAGCCACTCCCTTCTGCCATGTACTTCCTGCCTTGGCACTACCAACAATGGACTTATCCCCCAGAAACTATAAGCCAAATTAAACTTCTCTAAATAGTGTCAGGTGTTGTGACTCAGGTATGGGAAAGCTGACTGATAATACAGTACCCCTGCTAGGCAATATGTTCTCTCAGGACAGAAGGGATCCTATTCACTTTTATTCTTTTTTGCAATTCCTAGTACAAGGTTCTTTACCAGACAGGATTAGAACATGTTTTGAATTAATGACAGCTCACAAAACATTTGATGTAATTAGAGACACTCAGTTTAAGATGCCAAAGAACATATGATTCAGAAGTAGTAAGTATAGAAAAGCACTTTTCCTTTTTGCTTTTAGATTCCTCAGAGAGCGGCAATCTGCCAATAATCTTATATACAGTTTTCCCCACAATAATAGATACCTTAATATTTACAACTGTTTCTTTGTGGTAGAGTTTTTTTCTTTCTCCTCTTCCTTTCTTATTTCTCTCTCCTGCCAAGTTTTCAGAAGTATCGTTTCTTCACCCCACTGAGCTTAATATAAGATTGTGATATCACTTTGTTTTTTCCTCAACGACTCCCTCAGAACACATTTTCAGACCAAACTTCAGACGTTGTTTATGAACAAGACTAGACCACCTGATATGCATCTAACTGCAGTAAGCTATCACTAAACTGCAGGTGCTGTGGCTCTGCTCATGTACACTATCAGAATAGGTGAGGACATGAATATCACTCTCCCCAAGCAGGCCTCTTGTTTTAGACTGCTCAGTAGTTAGGAGCTGCACCTGGATAGGAGTGTTTCTTAGATACTTTATTAAGCTGGTGCATTAACATACACCTATAATCTCAAAACTGAGGCAGGGATATCCTGGACCCCAGGAGCTTGAGGCCATCCTGGGCAACATAACAATACTGTTTCAAAAACAAACAACAGGGGCCGGAGGGTTAGCTCAGTGGTTCCGGCACCTCCCTCGCAAGCGCAAGGTCATGAGTTCAATCCCCAGTAACCACATACAATGCTGGGCATGGAGACTCACGCCCACCAGCAATCAATACCACATACCACAGTGCCGGGCGTGGTGGCTCACACCTGTAATCCCAGCACTCAGGAGGCAGACACAGGCAGATTGCTGAGTTCGAGGCTTGCCTGAACTACAAAGCGAGACCCTGTCTCAAAAAAAAAAAAAACAGGGCCAAGAATTTAGTTCAGTGGTTCCCACAACTGCCTAGAAAATGCAAGGTTCCTAGTTCAATCCCTGGCAACCGCATACAATAATACCAGGTGTGGTGACTCACACCCACCAGCAATCAGTACCACACACCACAATGCCAGGCTCATGCCTGTGATCCCAGCACTGAGAAGGCAGAGGCAGGAGGACTCCTGAGTTTAAGGCTTGCCTGGGCTACATAGTGAGCTCAGGAGTAGGCTGAATGACAAAGCAAGACACTGTCTCAAAAAACTAAAAAAAAAAGAAACAGACACACTTCACTCTCTTACACTGGAGTAAAACTAGACCATTCTACAACTCTTTGAGTCAGCAAAATATTTACACTTTAGAAAACATAGTATTTTCCAGAAATGAATACTAATCATAAAGAAAAATGACAAAATTAAGTAAACAGCTATGCCATACATTAAGGAGAAGTCTGTCTTGTGTTGTTGCATTTAGACTAGTATTAAATTGGATATATGTTAGTGTTAGATATATTCTAGTACCAAAACATCGGCTATAGATTAGTGTTTCTATTACATAACAGAACCCAGGTGTGTTTGGGCTCAGAGCTAAGTCTAAAGGTATGTGGGAAGTTATGGTCTGATTTTTTAAAAAACAGAACCTTTATGAGGTTTGGTGGTTCTAGGATCATCAAAGATTGACTTCAGATTAGGGGATTTTTTAACTTCTTTGATCACAGGTGTGCTTTTTCCATTTCTTTCAAGTGTGCAGTGAATTCTGGATGTCTTCTGAGCCAGAAGTATCACTTTAGTATCATTTTACTGATCACTTGTAAATGAAACTGATCTCTGGAGATACATGCTATGCAGCAGTATCATTTTAGTATGTTTGCTTTGGTAGTAAATTTGCTTAAAGTGTATGCAATTGGTAGCCTGAGGTTTGATATTCTTTGAAACACACTATTACACATTTGGTGTGGAGTTGGATAACAGTATTGGTTGGTATCATAATAACCACCCTAGCTGCATAGTAATAACAACACCATCTGCTTGTCAGAGATTTCAGGCTTTTTCTTCTATGGTAGTCTGCTTTTATAAAGGGAAATTTTTATGAATATTCTTAGAACATAAAATGAATAGTGTTTGTTAACTAAAATAAGGTAACAGTGTTTAGCTTTTAACATGGTGTACATTTTTTTCTAAGCCTCATTGTCCTCTTAGTTTAAAGGTTTCCACAACAATATGATTAAAAGTTTTGAAATTAGAAAATTGGAACCTACCTCTTCTTGGTCCTGTAATGCCAAGATTCACAAAAGTTAAGTTGAATTTAGAATATATTTTAACCATAGTAACATGTTTTGGTTAACTTATGTACCAAAACCTCACTTGTTTTGTGAGGTGATTGCATATGGCTCGAAAATTCTCTATAGTTAATCCCGAAGACACTGTTTTGTTTTTTTGTTTTTTTTTGAGACTGGGTCTCACTTTGTAGTTCAGGTTGGCCCTGAGCTTACTATGGAGCACAGACAAGCCTCGAACTCAGCAATCCTCTTGCCTCTGCCTCCCGAGTGCTGGGATTACAGGTGTGAGCTACCACTCCTGGCACTGTGGTATGTGTACTGATTGTTGGTGGGTGTGAGTCACCACACCCGGTGTTGTTGTATGTGGTTACTGGATTGAACCAGGGATCTTGCACTTGCTAGGCAGGTACCAGAACCACTGAGCTAAATCTCCATCCCTGAACTTCATTTTTATAAGAGCACCTTTTATAGTTGAATGTCTATTTGTAAAATAAATCATTTTTCTCTTCTTATTAAATGAATGGAACCATTTTTTAGCATATGAGAACATTACTGCACCTCATGTTCTTTTACGAAAATAGCCCCATGTGACTTACAAATGTTAAAAAAGCAATAGGTAGGGCCAGAGGGTTAGTTCAGTGGTTCCAGCGCCTGCCTCGCAAGCGCAAGGTCCTGAGTTCGATCCCCGGTAACTACATATAATGCTGGGCGTGGAGGCACGCCCACCAACAATCAACACCGCATACTACAATGCCGGACGCGGCGGCTCACGCCTGTAATCCCAGCACTCGGGAGGCAGGGACAGGAGGATTGCTGAGTTCGGGCGGCTGGTCCTGGGCACCATAGTGAGCTCAGGGCCAGCCTGAACTACAAAGCGAGACTCTGTCTCAAAAAGCAAAAAAAAAAAAAAGCAATAGATATTACCAAATGCTAGTAAAATGATTAAATTAATGTATCCTTTAGGTGTTGAAAATGTTTTTCACTGGAATAAATGAGGACCAGAATGAAAACCTAGTCACCATTTGCAAGGAAAGCTAGTCATTCATTCCATGAATTTCCTTAATGTTGTGGTTAATATTACAATACTATTATGTATTACAAAAGACTTCACAGTCAACTTTTCAGGCAACTCAATGTTGCACAAAGTGTATACAGAAAATTCTGCCTGGTTTCTTATATAGAGAAAATAGTAACTGAAAGTTAAACTCAATTGTCCAAACTTTTGAGATGTAATGATGTATTTTAAACTACTATTGTCAATAACAAAGTATAAACTGGAATGAGATTTCTATATGGAAGAGTAAGTTAAAAATTTCTCCAGTACTAAGGAATGAACAGACATATATCTGTACCCAAAGTAACTTAAGTGTTAAATATTAGGGATTATTTGGTAGATATGTGAATTTAAATAAAGGCATTTTATGTTGTCTTTTTAAGAGCAAATATCTGACTTTCTCCAAAAATCATGATTAAGTATCACCAAAATTCATGCTGAGCCTTGGTACCCAAGGTGACGCAAGTAAGAGGTAGGGCCTAGTGGAGCGGTTAGGGTCATGGGAGCAATGCTCTCCTGCACAGGTGAATACTTTCTACACGCCAATGGATTAGCTACTGAACTGGTTTGCCTCCCACTTTTCTTTTCATATGTTCTTTCTGCTTTCTACCATGAGCTTACCCTCATCAAAAGCCAAGAAGGCACTACTGCCATGCTCCTGGACTTCCCCATCTCTAGAACTACATATGACAAAACAGACATTGCCTTTTTAGATTACCCAGCTTCAGGCACTCTGTAACAGCAAGAGAACACATACTAAGACAAAAACCTTAAGTACAAATATTCTTAGGTTGAATTAAATCATCTCCCATGTCATCTGCTTTGAACAAATCCTCCTTCCAAGAAAGATACATCTAAAACTAATAATCCTAGAAGTCACATGAAATTCTGAATATTAAAAAAATGCAACTTGCCAGGGATTTAGCTCAAATGGTACCGCACCTACCCTGAAAGCACAAGGGCCTGAGCTCAATCCCCGGTACTACAAAAAAAAAAAAAAAAAAGAGGGTTAGCTCAGTGGTTCCGGCGCCTGCCTCGCAAGCGCAAGGTCCTGAGTTCGATCCCCGGTAACCACATAGAATGCTGGGCATGGAGACACGCCCACCAACAATCAACACCGCATACCACAATGCCGGACGTGGTGGCTCACGCCTGTCATGCCAGCACTCGGGAGGCAGAGACAGGAGGATTGCTGAGTTCGCGGCGGCTTGCCTGGGCACCATAGTGAGCTCAGGGCCAGCCTGAACTACAAAGCGGGACCCTGTCTCCAAAAGCAAAAAAAAAAAAAGCAACTATATATGGAAGCTGAAGTGCAGATAAAGATGAAAACATAAACAATACACAGATATTTAATGGAATATTTTCCAGGACCAGTCACTAAAATATAAGCTAAGGATACACAGTAAATAAAACAAACACAATTTCTGCCTTTAGGAAACTTCAAACTGATTTGATCCCATTACCATATTTTCCTTACAACAAAAATATTTATATGGTCATCAATCCAAATAAAAGCTAAGCAATCTTGGAAGAAATTGTTTCTGAACCTGTGGACTAATCTGATTTGCTAAACAAGAAGCTGATCAACTTGATCTTTCCATTCCTCTGTGTCCACATAATCTTACTATGCATGCTTTACTTTGGATATTCAGTCATGGAGATACATAATTTAGATGATGATGATGATGATGATGATGATGATGATGATGATGATGATGATGATGGCAGTGTGGGTGGTGGTACAGGTAATAGCAGCAGTAGTTAGTATTTAGTAAACACATTGAAAAAGTGAAAATAGAGGAAAAACTGGACACATAGCTTTTGTACATAAGGAGCAGTGGGGCAGAATGGGAAGAAAAGGGCAGGATGTACCATGTACAGGTACAATGAAATTTTAAGAAATAAAGAAAAAAAAACCTTACTATCTGTTAAGTTCTTGACCCTGTGCTTAACACTTTACATTATTTAGAATAAACCATAATCTTCTTTGGTAGGTATCCTGTGTAACACAGCTGGTATTAAAATATCACTGTCAGATTAAAACACACATCAAAATAAGGAACTTAAATACATCAAGTTAAGAAGTTTAATTTTACTTGATTCATCTGCCTAGAACCATAGTTAACAGCTGCATGGAAATATGTACCTGCAAATTTAAGTTATAACTTTCCTGTTCTTCAATAGAGTACAAAAGTTAGAAAACGGCAGGGGTAAGAGAAGACAAATGGACTGTCCCCTCCTCGTTTAAAGCTGTATCCAAAAAAGCACATTAGTAACTTGCCTCATTACTTACACCAAAGACTTCTCTAAAGAAATTCTTTCAACCACTGATTAAAATTTAAGATTTAGGGCCAGAGGGTTACCTCAGTGGTTCTGGCGCCTGCCTCGCAAGCACAAGGTCCTGAGTTTGATCCCCAGTAACCACATATAATGCTGGGCGTGGAGACACACCCACCAACAATCAACACCACATGCCACAATGCCGGACGTGGTGGCTCACGCCTGTAATCCCAGCACTCGGGAGGCAGAGACAGGAGGATTGCTGAGTTCGCGGCGGCTTGCCTGGGCACCATAGTGAGCTCAGGGCCAGCCTGAACTACAAAGTGAGACCCTGTCTCAAAAAAAAAAAAAAAAAATTTAAGATTTAGAAATTAATTTATTCCATTGTGCATTCTACTGAGAATATACAACACATCTTCTTCCTATTCCTTTCTATTTTATTTTCTAAAAATAGGCTTGGCTAAAAGTTAAAAGGAAGTACTGTCGATTCTCCAAAAGATATTCTTCAAAATATGATATCCTCCTGAAACTTGAGAGTTCAAAAACTCTATTGTTAAACATATACTTTCAAATTCCAAATTCATTCAAAATCTCAAGACTATAGACTTTAAAAGTAACCAAGTGGTCCTTCCTTTCAATGGTGGCATCCATCTGTAATCTTAGCACTTGGGGGCCTGACACTGGACTGCCAGGAGTCCAAGGCCAACCTAGGCTACATACTATGTTCAAGGCCAGCCTGAAATACATAGCAAGACTCTTTCTTAAAAAAAAAATTATTCTGATCTGTAGTGAATCTTAAGGACACCCTTGAATAAAGTTCTGATTACAATTCTAATTACTGTGCTCGCTTCGGCAGCACATATACTAAAATTGGAACAATACAGAGAATATTAGCATGGCCCCTGTGCAAGGATGACAATTCTAATTACTTTTCAAGGATCATAAAATTCATTAAGAATCTTGTGAAGGCTGTGGAATTTCTTCCCAGAATAATGCTAAGTTAGTCCACATAAAATTTTGCAAGATTTCATAAGTTTCATATACTTGTAGAACCTTGGTCATGGACCTCATTTAAAATTCTTTGTCTATCAATGATATACCTTTCAATTTCACAGGAGCTTCTTATAAAATGTGAAAACAAAGTAAATTTTTTGAAGAAAAATCAACTAAAAGAAATGTTAAATGTCCCAAAATAAAAGGGGTCAATGGTAATTTGGCGTATCTCTATAGTTATTATATAACAAAACTTCCCACCAAATACCACCAAATTTTCTGCAGTTTTGAGATGTGACAAACTACATTGCTCTCAGATTCCTACTACTGTTACCTTGTTATTTTAATATCACTTAATCAGTAGAAATTTTCTAACATTCTAGTGTAGCCAGGTTTTCCTTAGTCTTCCTGATACTCTACTAGACGACATTCTGTGCTTTAATTGCTGAGTATAAGTTTTAACATCAGAGTTGGAAGGAAAGGGAGATCTTACTTTTCCATTGGCTATGATGAATCCATCTAAATAAATTCTGTGTGTGTACCGGGAATTGAATTTGGGTCCTCAAATTGCCAAGCAGGCACTGTACCACTGAGCTACATCCTTGACCCTAAATAAACACTTAATATAGTAATATATTTGATCTATGTACAGTCCTATCTTTCTCATTGCCAAATGGGTTCCCTGTCCTATCCAACAGTTAGCAAAGAAATTAATATTAATATCTTCTTGACCCACCCTCAATCCACTGGATTTAAAAGAAACTTTCAAGTATTTAATAACCATGAAGTCCTGGAGAGCAAGGCCAAGGGCAGCCTTAATCACTGAGTATGCCCACTGTTTCAGATGCCTGACACACAGTAGGTGCTCAAAATACAATTTTAGTGCACTGACAAAAATTCTTATAGGAGATATTAGCTCAGCCAATAAGTATTGAGGTTGACAATTTACTAAGTACCTGAGACAGTTTATCTAGAAAAGAGAGTTTTCATTAAGATTAAACAATATTGGGCTGGAGATTTAGCTCAGTGGTTCCAGCGCCTGCCTTGCAAGCGCAAGGTCCTGAGTTCGATCCCCGGTAACCACATATAATGCTGGGTGTGGTGACTCACGCCCACCAGCAATCAATACCACATACCACAGTGCCGGGCATGGTGGCTCACGCCTGTAATCCCAGCACTCGGGAGGCAGAAACAGGAGGATAGCTGAGTTTGCGACGGCTTGCCTGGGCTACATAGTGAGCTCAGGGCCAGCCTGAACTACAAAGCGAGACCCTGTCTCAAAAAAAAAAAGATTAAACAATATTAAGTACATAAAGCACAGTATAGAAGTATCAGAAAAACTGTATTGGGCCGGAGATTTAGCTCAGTGGTTTTGGCACCTGCCCT
The DNA here is from genome assembly GCA_004025085.1 of Thryonomys swinderianus. NCBI lineage: Eukaryota > Metazoa > Chordata > Mammalia > Rodentia > Thryonomyidae > Thryonomys > Thryonomys swinderianus. The sequence continues at coordinate 19,278 of PVIC010010236.1, read as the reverse complement.
GCAAGCGCAAGGTCCCTGGTTCCATCCCCGGTAATCACAAACAACAATACCAGGCATGGTGACTCATGCCCACCAGCAATCAGTACCACATACAACAATGCAAGACATGGTGGCTCATGCCTGTAATCCCAGCACTTGGGAGGCAGAGGCAAGAGGATTGCTGAGTTCAAGGCTTGCCTGGGCTACACAGTGAGCTCAGGGCCAGCCTGAACTACAAAGCAAGACCCTGTCTCAAAGAAAACTAAAAAATAAAAATATAAATATAAAACAACAAAAATAAAATTTACTTCTTAGTTATGTACTCTAAAATGAAACTGTCTTGCTGATGAAGAAAGTCATTAAAATATACTGGTTACTTTTAAAACTAAATCTAAAGCGCCACCTGCTGTGCCTGTTCTATGGCTTTTGCTGGTTTCATCCCATGGGGCTGGCTGTGCACATGAGAATTACAACAAACTGGGACTCTGCTACTTTAAAGTCCAATTCCAAAGAACTGTCAGAGTATTTTCCCCCAGTTATATACTCTTACGCAATACAGCCTTTTTACTTCCTCATAAGCAGAAATGAGAACTTCATTATATGATAAACATCACAGTGGAGACCCAATTGTTCTCTTCTAGACATTAGAAGTAAGCATTAATACGACATCGTCTTGCGCTGTTTTAGTTTGTTTTGTTTTCAGTATTGGGGTTAAAACCAAGGTCTTAAACACATGAAGGAAGTACTCTATCAATGAGCAACACACCCAACTAACCACACCCTTGTATTTTGGATTTATTATGTATAAAATCGTGTTCTAAGTACTGTTCCTTCAGCATCTCATTTAATCTTCACAATAACTCTTTGAGGATGGCGCCATTAATGTCTTCTCCATTACAATTAAGGAAATGAAAACACAGAGGATTGTTGTTAAATACTTTGACCAAGTTACATGGACATTCTAGCTCTGGAATCCATTTCTTTCCCATGACACCACACTTTCTATGACTATCAATCAGTGGGTTTGAGATAATTATTAATCACACTTCAATCTTTGGAACTGCACAAAAAACTCTACATCATGCTTTATTTTAAAATATTCTATCAGTCTGGCTTTTCGACCTCTTTGGTGTTCAGGGAATTAATATACATCTGTTTATAGATAGTATTGTCTTATTCTGAGAAGCACTTGTTCAAATACCAGGGCTCTCCTTGAGATTCTTATTTCATGTACTGGAACTGGAATTTGAAATCCTTGTTTTTAATAAGGGCCCTTCAATGACTCTGATGTAGCAGATCTGCAACTCTGTATTTAGAAGCATGGAGTTATATTTTATTCTTGGTTTATGTCAGATTATTCAAAACATGAAGTATCAAAGGTAGAAGTTCTCCTGACTGTTTTCTGATTTTTAAGTGTTTAAATACAGAGAATTATAAAGGCAAAAGTCTATTGTTTGTTTGGCCAGGAATTTAGCTCAGTAGCTCTAGTGTCTCCCTGGCAAGTGCAAGGTCCCAGGTTCGATCCCAGTACCACATACCACAATGCCAGGCAGGTGATTGGCTCCCACCTGTAATCCCAGCACTCAGGAAGCAGAGGCAGGAAGACTGCCATGAGTTCAAGGCTAGCTTGGGCTACACAGTGAGTTCAGGGCCAGCCTGAACTACAAAGTGAGACCCTGTCTCAAAAAAACCTAATATATATATTTTTTTAATTTATTTTTTTATTTAATATATATCCGTTTAAAAAAATAAATGCCATCCAGGCACTTAAAAAGAAAATTCAGTGCTGGATATTTTGTCTCAGCAATGAGAAAATAACTGAAACAGTCATAAATTTAAACATGAGGGGGTTTGTGTCTTTATAATGACTTTCAAGAGTTGGGTATGATGTTGCATGCCTATAAATCCCAGGACTCAGGATACTGAAGCAGGAGGACTGTCCCAAGTTTGCGGCCAGCCTAAACTACATAGTGAGTTTCAGGCCAGCCCAAACTATATAGCAATATCCTGTCTCAAAAAAACCAATAGAGCCGGGCGTGGTGGCTCACGCCTGTAATCCCAGCACTCGGGAGGCAGAGATAGGAGGATTGCTGAGTTCGAGGCTTGCCTGGACTACATAGTGAGCTCAGAGCCAGCCTGAACTACAAAGCGAGACCCTGTCTCAAAAAAAAAAAAAAAAACAATAGAGATAGATTAGATAGATAGATAGATAGATAGATAGATAGATAGATAGATAGATAGATGATAGATACTTTCAAAAACAGAAGAGTATATCATTGGTAAATGAAAATTTCAATTTTATTTTTAAAACATCAAAACAGTAAGGAAGAAATGAAGTTTCTCTATCTGCTTGTATATACAAAGTCTTTTCTCACCCTCTATGGATTTTCCCTGAGGGAAGAGAAAAGGCAGGGATTCAGCACCATTCCATCCCACTCAATAAAAACAAAGGCTCCATAAAGTTGGAAACCAACTAACTTACTCCTCTCCAGTTGGTGCAGCTCACTACTGTTTGTTTCATGTGGTGTACCACCCACAAGTCAAACTAAATACTCTGAGGGAAATACCTGCAACTCACTGTTCTTTTGAAATGCAGGGATGGATATGTATCAACTCTCAGCTCTTTACCAGTGCCCATCTTATTTTTTAACTTGACCCTGGGTCTTTTTCATTACATATATATAAGCACTTGTCAATAAACACCAAGGCACTAAGGTATTCTCTAGTTACTACACAACCCTTCTGTTCCTCCCTAAGAGGATACTGTAGGGCTGGGGATTTAGCTCAAGTGGTACCATGCCAACCTTGGACATACAAGGGCCCGAGTTTGTTTTTTTTTTTTAAGACAGGGTCTCACTTTGTAGTTCAGGCTGGCCCTGGGCTCACTATGGTGCCCAGGCAAGCCGCCGCGAACTCAGCAATCCTCCTGTCTCTGCCTCCCGAGTGCTGGGATGACAGGCGTGAGCCACCACGCCCGGCATAAGGGCCCGAGTTTGATCCCTGGTACCACAAAAAAAAAAAAAAAAGTAGATACTTCTAATACCTAAGAGGACATTGGGGAATCAGAGGAAAATTTTTAAAAACGGGTCATTTATAAATATGTGTTGGGCAGGGGCTGAAACTAAGTGGTAGAGTGTACACTTAGCATGTGCAAGATCCCAAATTCAACTCCAAGCAATAAACAAACAAAACTGGCATGTCGATGATATCATGATATGGAAGTGTTAACAAACTTCATTTACATATCTAAATAAGTCATTTTCATGAAACATATCAACCAAGAGCTTACTCTACTATTACTATTACTATTAGACATTTTTCCAATTTCTTGCTAATGAATTCTTTCAGAAACCATTTTAGAATTAAGGAAAATTTGCTGTTATTATATTTAACTTATATTTTAAGTCTATTATTTAGTTTTGGGAGGTTTTTTTCCCATAGTGCTGGGAATGAAATCAGAGCCTGCACTTGCCAGCCAACCATGGCATCACTGAGCTACATCCCAGTGTAAAATCTATTATTTATTTTTATTATTTCATCTAATCATCACACTTGGGTTCTATATGACAGCTGGCTGCTGCAAAGATGAAAAATAACCTACAAAATAAATACCTCCTGGGCCGGAGGGTTGGCTCAGTGGTTCTGGCACCTGCCTCACAAGCGCAAAGTCCTGAGTTCGATCCCCGGTAACCACATACAAGGCTGGGCATGGAGACTCACGCCCACCAGGAATCAATGCCACATACCACAGTGCCAGGCATGGTGGCTTACGCCTGTAATCCCAGCACTCGGGGAGCAGAGGCAGGAGGATAGCTGAGTTCCAGGCTTGCCTGGGCTACATAGTGAGCTCAGAGCCAGCCTGAACTACAAAGCAAGACCCTGTCTCTAAATAAATAAATAAATAAATAATAAATAAATAAATAAATAAATAAATACCTCCTGCCACAGAAAATAGCTAAAAGCATATGTAAAGAGCTAGTCCCCAAAAGAAGCATGCAGAAAGTAAGTATATAATTTTAAAGGACCACTTTGAGAGAAACTGCACATGTTTAGATCTACTATCACTGGCGTCAAAAAAGAAACTCACATATCATATTTTTAAATACTGCACTTTAGAACTGTAATTATTGCATAATAGTTTTCATTTTCCATATATCAAAATGTTATTTTTCCTAAGTCTTCCTTTCATGACAGTAACCAAAGCCAAGTAAGCCCTTTCTAGAGACTCCACAGCTTTCCTCTCAGAAGACTGGCAGACCCCTGCTTCACACAAGCCTGCATCTAATGCTCAGTGTGTCGCCCCTAGATTGCCTAATTCTTGCACTAATCCAAATGCTCTGAAGAAATTTCCCAGAAATCCCTGTTTGGATCAGCAAACAATTTAGTGTCATCAGCAGATTTCACCATTTCCTTTTAGAGTCATTAAAACCCAAAACAAGTATGATCTTGATATCAACTCCTGGGATTCCTACCATGAACCTCTGTCCAGCTGAAGTCAAGCCATTCTCTGCTATGTTGTGATTCCCATCATAAGACCCAGATGTGTTTATTGCTAAAAGTTTAAATCTTGACAGCTATTTTTTAACTGAAAGTTGCAAAATGCATTATGAAAGAGAAAAAAAAGTCCCAGAGGAACAGCCAATGAAACCACTTAACAGAAACTGTAACTAGTTATCTAAGCCAAGCACTCACACCACCTCATATTCAATTGATTCTTAAACCTCAACAGAATTTTGACCTTTTCCAATTATTTATTTCTATTATAATCACATGGGGTACCTTATTAAACATATTTGAAGATTCTATATGAATTATAACCTGCAGGTCCAACTACTTTACTAGCTTTTTTTTCTCTTAATTACATTTAAAGAGAGAAAGGCAAATAGTCCTAACCCAAAAAGTAAAAAGCAAACAGTTTCCCACCCAAACTGGTATGTACTGTGAATTCGAGTAGTCGCTCTGTCTTTTATTCCATTGTAAATCTGTCTGAAGCTTTCGTTGTGCTTTCCCAGCCTTCCCTCTACAACTGCATTAAAGATGAGATGTAAGAATAAAAGAAAACTAGGCTGGGGCCAAAAAGCAATACTGTGCAAATGCAAGCTCACTCAAAGAGCAGCGAAGTTTGTGCATCCCTTCCCACTTTCTCCACTCCAGCAGATCTCTAGCAAAAGGAGGCAGTGCTGTACTATACCATATCCAATCCTGTTTAAACAACTTCCCATGGGAAACTCAGGGAAGGGACCCCACCTCCCAGCCCTTAGAGACTGGTGTGTTCATGGTCATCCTTCAGCTCTAAGCTGGTTGAAATGAAGCAGGAATGCACACAGAACCAGAGGGTGGTAAAGGCACACACACAGCAGTGAGCAGACCTTGCTGCAGCTATCTTGATCCCTGCAAAGTCAAGGCAAAAATCCTCCCCTTAAAGCCAAATCTACTTTAGCTTTTTGGTTTGTCCAGCAGCTGTTTGCTGGCATGGGAAGGTGTCACACACATCACTTTATTATAATCCCACCAATCTGCTCACCACCAGTGAACCACACAACTGGAAAGTTCACCGCCTCAAAATCAAACTCTACTGGGATCAGAAGGGTCTTCTCAAGGGTTTTTGCTCAAATGTCACTTTAACTCCATGTTATTTTTAATACTATGCCTTGGATTTTGCCCCACACAGAATTCCCAAGTCACAGAAGGACCATGAACAATGTCCAGATGTATAAAATGCAAAAATACTCCCCTACTTGTGGTTTCCAAGATAAACACCACAAGAAGCACGTGTGACTTAACTCAGAGCTTGTTCCAAATTAAATACTGCATCACATGCACAGTGTAGGGCTTAAAAAACAAAACTGACAAACATTCTACATGGCCCATAAGCCAGGCTTGGGCAAGCACATGACCATACTGCAAGAAGAAGACATGAGTTGGAGATGAGGGGTGAAGGTGAGAACAGGGTTAGTCAGTACCTTTCCCAGAAGACCAGTGCTGTTTTCAACACACATGTGTCTAATATGGGACATAGATGAGAGAGAAAACAGTAACTTTTCTGGTATCTTTTCCTACTGATGACCCTTAATTATAAAATAGGGAGCCCTACAAAGATTTCAAAATCCCCAGCTAAGTCAAGCACAACCGTGCCTGAATACAGATGGGAATGCACACACTGGGGTAATGAATATTTAAATGTCAGGCTGGCTAGCCCAGACAGCACCCTTCACTCCTATCAGCTGGGTCTGGAGAGAACATGTAGGAACCTGGGGGCAGAGAAGGAAAGCATTCAGCCCATGTGAGAAGACTTTTATGTAAGTGACTGCATTTCAACAAGTAAAAAGACAGCAGACAGAGAGATTGTCTAACCAACTGGGTAAATTCACATTTTTTTCCTCTGACAACTTAAAAATTTAGAAGAAATGCAGCCCTGTAATCCCAGCACTCAGGAGGCAGAGGCAGGATGATTGCTGAGTTCAAGCCTTCCCTGGGCTACATAGTGAGCTCAAAATCAAACTGAACTACAAAGCAAGACCCTGTCTCAAAAAATAATAGTAATAATTAAAAAAAATTCAGATTGAAAAAGTTTAATTGCTAAAATGTCATAATTTTTTAAAATTAGGTAACATTTGATAAATGCAAAAGTATGTGTATACATATACACATATATACTATATATATTATAAAGCATTAATTGTATTTCTCATTTTTTTTTCTGTACCAGGAATGGTACTCAGGACCTTGTACTTTCCAGATAGATGTGGTACCACTGAGCTTGGATAACTGTAGAATATGTATCTTAAAACATACCATTCAAATATTAAAATATTTACAATATGCTATAGACTAAATCTTCACATCTCCCCAATTTCATATACTGAAACCCATCTCTGCTGGAATGGCACATGGACTTGGAGGTGCCAGGGCTGGACTGGCTGACAAGGGAGTCCTGTGATGGGACAACTCTGTGAACACATCACCAGGAAGGCGACCTGTGCTAACCCAACGGTGAAGTCGCCCTGATTTTGGACCTACAACCTCCACTCTGTGAGGCACAAGCGCTTGTGTTCTAATCCGACCAATCGACCTACGCTGGAAATTGCAGCTCAGACACGATCCCCGTAAAGCTGCACACGCCCCATCTGAGGCCCATCTTCCTGCCTCCTCACCATGATCACCACTAGTCTCAATCACGCATTCCTTCTACCTTTTCCTTTTAAAAAAGTTTTTACAACAGATGTTGAAATTCTTTTTCTTTAAAAAAAAATTATTTTAATATTCCTCTTCCATTGCCAATTTTACATATATTATTTTATATACCAATCTATACAAAAGCATAATTTGGTTTCTGTCCTTTTAAAGCTTATTATATCCTACCCCAAAATGGCACATATCACACAGAGAATACATAGAAGTACCTGCAATAAATTTCATACTCTGTCTTCTGTGGGCACCTTTGTGTGTATTTCTACACTAAAGGGAGGCACAGCAAAGCTGTATCAAAGTATCGAAAGAAGAACCTGCTTGTATATTGTCTCCTCCCAAAAGTAAGTATTTCAAGACAAGGATGTATATTGTACCTGTTCTAATACCCTAGACCAAGTACCTAACAGAGTGCTATAGGTCAAATCATTGCTTTTCAGCTAACCTTTCAAATTAGAGCTCAAATGCCTTAAATGTTACACAGTTGAAACTGATCAACAACATAATTTCTCTTTCAATCATTAGATTTCTTAAATAACTTATCTCCTCCTATCCCAAGGTTCAAGTTTACCAATTATATCTCTAGACTATGAATCAATGTAACAGTTACCTCCTCATATACATTAAATGAAAGCCCTAGATGGCACTGAAACTGTCAAATAAGACTATTTCCTTAAGAGTCACACAAAACTGACTCCTTAGACTACAGAACCACATCATCAGACATGAAATTTTAATAATATTTGACCTAGTCTTGACCACAAATGATAAAATGGCACTGAGACAAAAACTGTTTCCTACTCAAGGACAGCATCATCTGCAAAGCAACTTCACACAAATTGGAAGTCCCTGCTGCTTGACAGAAAGAAGTTTCAAAACCACCTGAAGGTACCTTTATGTACCAAACACAAGTCTCTGGAGGGCTGTGTTCCAAAGGGTAAGTCTACACCCTCAGTTATGTCAGTATTATGCAATATTATAATGATTAAAAATTTGTTCATCAGCTTGAAGAAACAAAACTGACAGTTAAAGCCACTTCAGATTCCAAATTAAGTTGTATGACTTCCCCCAAAAGCAGTAGTTGTAGAAAATTGTTATGACTCATCTCTTCATTCTGCTCAAAGCACAAGATTAAGATCAAAAGATCTAAAATATCTTTCTGGGTGTGGAGAGGAGTCAGAAGAGAAAGTGCCTGAAGAATTTAAACCACTCACAAGATATACATCTAAGATTTTTTTTTAATTATTTGAGACAAGGTCTCACTTTATAGTTCAGGCTGGCCCCGAACTCACTTTGCAGCCCAGGATAGCCTCCAATTCATGGCAATCCTCCTGCCTCTGCCTCCCAAGTGCTGGGATTATAGGCATGAGCTACCACACCTGGCCAACCTAAAAGATCTTAAGGGGTCACTGCATTGTTATTCTGTAAAGTTTAATGGTTACACTTTAGAAAGTAAAGTTTAGGAAACTGTTCACATAAATACATTTTATCCATAGTTTGAAACTACCTTTTATATTATAAAAATGAAAATTTTTTAAAAAACTTTAAAGCATCGCTTCTCGGCCTTTTGGCTAAGATCAAGTGTAAAAATTTTAAAGCATTTTTAGCACATTCCAGGCCAATCAACAAAAGCCACATCTCTTCACACAACCCAGGTGAAAAACCTAGAACCATGAAAAACCAAGAATCCATGCTGATTTTGATAGATCATTCAGGAAAAACCTTGAAGAGGAAAATATCTTTCTTAGATAGCTACTAGTGTCCTATTTGAAACCCCTGAAAGGAAGAAAATCACTCATATGTGCCAACAACTTGCCAGATATGATCATTTCTTAGTTTATCTCAATCAAATTTAAAAATACTTTCAGAATTGCCACTGTATTTTTATACCAAGATGAAAGTGTGGTAAGGAGACAGCAAATGCTCTTGAATGGAATACTGGGGGAGACTAGCCACCAAGATGGGCAAGTGGGCACAAACACCTCAATATTGTCCTTCATGTCCGTCAAGGCAGTCCACATGTCAATCACTAACACGGAAGCACCTCCATGCATACGCTCTACCTGCCCCCTGCCTTCTGCTCATAGTAATGTAAATCTTTTTGCTCTCACTATACCTGAAGGAAAAGAGAAACAAGAGCTTGCAGCATTATGATGTGACCATTTGGGAGCTCATTTCTCCAGTAGTACTTGAAAAGGGTAGTACTTATGTTACCACTACTAGAACAACTATTTCCTTCATCGTTTCACTTTTCAGCAATATCCTGCACAGTATATCTTGCTCAAGCCACAAGAGAAAAACAATTATTTTCTCACTAACTCAACTCTAGTACTTTGCTATTAGCTTGTAATGAGGATAACAGAAAAACAATAGTATGTTATATTCTAAGGTCATTATATTTCAGTCTTAGTAGTTTTGTTCTATTTTTGGCTTGCTGTAATTTATCACATAGTGAGTAAAAGCACAGTCATCTCCTCTGGCAATCTATCTGGTATTACCAGACACTGTGATACTGATATGAAACATTTCTGCTTCAAAGAATGTCATCAAGAAAGTGTTTAAAAAATGATAAAAATGTTTGAAAATCAAGTATCTGATAAGGGACTTATATTTAATATATAATCAGCTCTTAGAACTTAATAAAAAAAGGAAAAATTGAAAATGGGCCAAAGATTTAAATAGATACTTCCTTTAAAAAACATAAAAATGGTGCTGGGCATGGTGGCTCACGCCTGTAATCCCAGCACTCAGGAGGCAGAGGCAGGAGGATTGCTGAGTTCGAGGCTTGCCTGGGCTACATAGTGAGCTCAGAGCCAGCCTGAACTACAAAGTGAGACCCTGTCTAAAAAAAAAAACATAAAAATGCAACTGGAAAGTGGATAAAGAAGATGTGGGTTTTTTTAATATAAAATGGAGTATTACTCTGCCATAAGGAATGACAAGATCGATCCATTTAGGTGCAAATGGAGACACCTAGGAGGATATACTAGTACGTGAAATCAATAGATCACAGGCAAATTCCGGATCTTCTCTTTGACATGAACACCTGTAGATGCAAATGAGCTCTAGAAAGTATGACAGCTTTTATAGAATGGGAAATTTCCATAGGAAATTTGGTGTGGGAATGTAATGAGGGGAAGGAATAAATATGATACAGAAAGAAAATAAAAGAGCATGGATAAAGGGGGTGAGGAGGCGTGGGTGGGTAGGGATATGGGTAAAAATGAGAATTAACTTGTGTCATATACTGGTACAAATTCCCCAATGTTATACATGATTTTGAGATGTATATAAATTGTACCAATAAAGAATTCAATTTAAAAAAATGGTCAATAGCACATTAAAAGCTTTTCAACATAATTACTCATTGGGGAAATGCAAATAAAAGCCATAATGAAATAACCACTTCACGGCTAGTAATAGGATGACAACTTTTCTTAACATGTAATTGATTTTAGTAGTATATTTTATATACATATCATGATCACCATTGACATTGAGAATTTGTACAAGTACATGACACAACTTAATCGTGATTTAACTTTTTTAAAAAGACAATGCTATATTTTCATACAGATGTGAACAAGATGAAGCCCTCACTCATTCCTAGTGAGACTGTAAGGTGATGAGATCTCCTTGGAAAGTAGGTTGGCAGTGCCTCAAAATGTTCAACAGAGATTTACTGCATGACCCAGCAGTTCCATTCCAGGTATATAATCAAGAAAAAAGAAAATATATGTCCAGATAAGAGACTTGTACATAGATGCTCATAACTGCATTATTCAGAAGAGCCAAGAAATAAAAACACACCAAATGCCCATCAACTGACAAATGGATAAACAAAATAAAACACACTCATACAATGGCATATTATTTGGCAATGAAAGGGAATGAAGTTCTGATAACACATTATGACATGGATGAGTTTTAAGAGCATTATGCTAAGTGAAAGAAGCTAGTCACAAAAGACAACACATTGCATGATTCTAGTTTTATGAAATTTGCAAAATGGGAATATCTACAGAGAAAAAATAGTGGTTAACAGGCTAGGGGAGGTAAAATTTAAAGTGACTGCTATTAGGTACAGGGTTTCTGTTAGGGATAATGAAAAGCTTGGAATAGATAATGATGATAGTTGTATATTATCTGAATATGCTTTAAAAAAAAAAAAGCAAATCATGTACTTTAAAAGAATGAATGTACTGGGCATGGTGGCTCACCCCTATAGTCCCAGCACTCAGAAGGCAGGGGCAGGAGGATTGCTGAGTTCAAGGCTTGCCTGGGCTACACAGTGAGCTCAGGGCCAGCCTGAACTACAAAATGAGACCTTGTCTCAAAAAAAAAAAAAGATGAATGATATAACATGTGAATTATATCACAATAAATCTGTTTTCAAAACTTTGTATTCTTTGATGACTTTTTATAATTTATCCTTTAAGCATTTTAAGAACTGAAATGGTGCACATTTTATAATATATATCCTTAAATATGAAAGTCCTAGTATTCAGTAGATAGATGTTCATCTACTGATACTAAGCTTTCATGCAACAGAATTCAAGTGTAGTAAAATCCCTCTCTACCTTACTTTACTCTTCTACTCTCCCTTGATTCAGTTTCACTGTTCAGCTTAGCAGGATGCCCTTAGCAGGCCCTAGAGTCTTGAGTAGTAAATAACAGATGTCATCAATGCTTATTATTTTAGAAATAATAAGACTACAGCTACATTATTTATCCAAGATGAAACAACAGAATCAATGTTAAATTTTAAGACCTATATTTATTGAACTAGAACTACAAATCCACCTCTGCCTTATGATCAATATATCTTCTGGTTATTTTGAATCATGCAGTCTTACATGTCTAAGTAACTATCAACATTTCTCACATACACAGAAAATGTTAAAAGGAAGGCTTTCAATGGTATATCCAAAAATTTATTCTGCCATAAAGGATTCCTATACAAGCCATCTTATACCAGCTGTACTATGACTAGTCAGATTCATTCTTTCCACCAAAATGTAATGAGCACACCTAACAAACATGGAGATTGTATAAGTAAATTAAATTACAAATAGGTTCTACCATTAAAAAGAACTCACCACTATGGGAAAATTCAGAATGTCTTGTAAACAGGCAGCAATGGTGAATGAAGAATGCTATACAGAGGGAATCTGGGGCTCTCAAGAAAGACATCAAAGTCAACAGCATGAACCCTACACAGCAAGGCTAAAGACTCTCACCAGGAGATGCCTTCTCAGGGTCCCAATGATCCCACTGTTGATTCAACACATTTGTGCATGCGGACACACTCCCCATTAATAGTGAGCTGGCCACCCCCCCAGGACCATAACAAAGCACACCCTGCCCTCTGGGAGATGGCCTCCAAGTATACCAACATTGTATTTTTTAATTCCAGAAAATGTTTCTCAGAGAAGAAATGAAAGTGACTCTGAAACAAACCAAACTTTTAAAAAGGAAAATTCTTTCCCGTAGTATTTAATATACCTTACAAAAAAGTGTATGGATTTTCGCTTCAGATATTTAAACTCTTTACCTATAAACTCCCAGAGGATGGGAAACCATTCCATTTGCCATGGCGTCCTGAGCCACACTCCTGCCTCGTGTGCACCAGTGTCAAGTATCCAAGCAACAGATGCCCCAGACACTGCTTTCAGAGGTAATCACTGATGGCATGACAGCACTGCTTCACAGCATGCCTGTCTACTTTCTCCCGTTCTCTCTCCTCGCCTTCTCGCTCCTTTTCTTTATCTTTCTTTCTTTCTCCCTTACTTGAAACCTGTTAGGTTCAGAAATTGCCACCAGCTGCTGTCACTAGCAACTGCTCTGCCCAGCAGACCACAAATATGCTAGCAGAAGCAGTGGAGAACGTGCAGTTCTCTAACTTAAGGGCGCCACCTAGTGGTCAAGGAACTTCCCTTTAGCCAGAAGTTACCAGGTCACTAAAAGCAGCGCTAACGAATTCCAGTTCTGCTGTGCTCCCAAGGCCTTGTGGCAACATCAGATACACAGGCCCAGGTCCCTGCACCCCAACAACCAAGTTTCTGGGAGTTTATTTATTTAAAAAGATGCTTAATCAAACATATATTTATATTCACTTTGTTTATTAACCTAAAGTAGACAAATAATGTTACAGTGTGCTAGGCTTAAAGGTACTATTTCATCAAGACATTTTATTTAAATGATACTTTAAACACTAAAAGTCTGATGCCATCCTCTATCAACAGTAGTGTTGATATAATAATCATGATGTAAAAAACATATTACATTGAATTTGCCTTAGAAAATAAACAAAGACTGCTGAGACCAACAGACAGTAAATTACCAGAGTTGAAGACAAAACTAACAATAGGCCCAAATATCTCCCCCAAGATTTGCTAAGGAGTAATAAATTCACTGGTACATTGAAGCAATTCTCCCAAAGACAGAACTAAAAGGAAAGCAACGGGGAACTTGGTAGTCTGGCACTGGCAGATTTGGCATAATTAGTTAAATGTACATTTCAAGGGAATTGGACATACAAGTTAGGAGATAGAGATGTCTACAGGGGCACACTGGCACCTTACTCCTAAAATGGTTACTTGCTGAGCTGCAGAATTTAAATGCACCTGCACCTAGATATGTGGAGCTGATTGTCTAGAGCTCTATGAAAGACAACTTTTTACAGTGTCCCAAAGTCTAAAACCCCAAATCAGGCAGTATTATGAAGCTTGCCTGGCTAGAAAAGACTGAGAACCTTGGAAGACACAAAGGGGCAGATCAGTTGTAATGTTCCCCACTGGGAAAAATGAATTCCAAGAAGGATAGGAAGACCCCCTAATATTCACACACCTTAACACACAATAATTTTTGCACGTATGGTTTGGGTTTTTTGTTTTGTTTTTTGGTTTTTTACTTCTGTTTAACATAAGAGAGGAGGAAGGAGGCATGGATGCCTAGAGATACACTCCCCCAGCACCCTGAGACATAAGGATACAAACAGGGACCAGTGAGCAGTGCCAACCTCACCCTTGCTGAAGGTTTTTCACTGATAGGAGTCAGTGAAATCAATATTTTAAATAAATAACCATCTGTGCTAAGATTACCACTCTGGTAAAGGCACAGTACTTGCAGAACTAGAGAAATGTGTAGAATGTACTCTTCCACGCACATGCACTGCTCAGAAGACATTTAATTCCCCTGACCCCTCTCTCTACTGCCAACACAGAGCAGCTGTGTCTTCAAAGGAGAGGACACAGGATCTTAAAGTCAAACCACCAGCAGCCCACGTTACAACTCTAGCCTGTGCCAGAAAGATATAATTCCCAACTTTCTGCCGGTCTACACTGCTTTAACAAGATATACATACATACACACATGTACAAAAAAAAACTTTGATTTCATGAAAACATGCCAAAGGAAAGCCTCAAAGGTTAGATAATTTGGGAGAATACTTACTTTCATTCTAATTAACTGGACTTCTTTAATAGATTGGTTACAGCAAGAATTACCAGTGTACTTGTTAAAAACACAAATTCTTAGTCTTCCTATGATTTCCTAAGTCTAAGACAAAGCCTCGGAATCTGTTTGTTTTCTTCTGACTTTTTTAAAATAAACTTTCTAAATGAGCCCTATTATCATACAAACTTGGAAAATACTTCCAGAAAACTGCCAAACTCCTGAGTTTAGCACGCTTGCTCCATGAGATGTTTCTCTCATTGTGTCAGCCAGCTTTTGATTACTATAACATATACCTCAGATAATAAACTTATAAAGACAAAAGTTCATTTTGGCTCACAGTTTTGGAGGGATTTTTAAGTCTTTATTGGTATATTATATATACATCATAATCACACTCAATATTGAAAATTTGTATATCACATGATTTTTTTCCATTCCCCTACCCACCCCACAACACCCCGCTGCTATATACATAAATTTTTTTTCCCTTTATTACATTTTCTTTCTCTCATTCCTTACCTCTGTACCCCATTTCCTCTTGAATATTTTCTATTTAACAATATCCATTACACATTCTGGAACTCATTTACATAAATCTTCAGTTCCTCATACCAGAGAAAATTTATTTACACATCTGTGACCTTTGTTTCACTTATGAGTATGTCCTTAAGGTATGTCCATTTGAGTATAAATGACTCAAATTTATTATTCTTGAAGTCAGAGTTATACTCCATTTTATAGAAAAACCACATCTTCTTTATCCAGTCTCCAGTTGATGGGCATTTGGGTTGTTTCTAAGATTTAGCTATCACAAACTGACCTATAAACATGGATGCACACATGTTGCTGAGGTATGAATCTTATAATTCTTTCATGTATATCCCTAGCAGGGAAGTAGCAGGGTCAAATGGGACCTCTAATCCTAGTTTTCTGAGGAATCTCCACACAGATCTCCATAATGGCTGTACCAGTTGACATTCCCACCAATAGCAGAGAAGGATTCCTTTTTCTCCACAGCCTCCCCAGCTTTTGTTAATTTCAATATAGCAGCCATTCTTTGTGAAGTGAGATGAAATCTGAGTGTTGTTTTCATCTGCATCTTTCAAATGACCAATGATGTTGAGCATTTCTTCATATGCTTCTTGGAAGCTTTTATTTCTTCCTCTGAAGTATCTGTGCATTTCAGATGCCTATTTTTGGATTCAGTCTTTAAATTTGGGGTGGGGGTGATTTTTTAAGCTCTTTATATATTCTAGATAGTAGCCTTTTGTCCAAGAAACAGCTGGTAAAGATTCTTTCCCATACTGTTGGTTCTCTTTTCATTCTGCCGGTGGTTTCTTTTGCTGTGCAGAAGCTTTTTAATGAGATGAGATCCCATTTGTTGATTTCTTCTGCTAGTTCTCAAGCTATAGAGGTTTTGTCCATAGACTTTCTCTAAGCCAATGTCTCCAAGAGTTTTACCTAACCTGGTTTGCACCAGGTTCAGTGATTCTGTTTTAACATTTATGTCTCTAATCCACTTTAATTATAGTTTAGTACATGGTGAAAGAGATAGGTCTAGCTTTAGTCTTTGGCAGATTAAAGCCCAGTTTTTCCAGCACTATTTGTTAAAGAGGCTATCTTTCCTCCACTGAGGATGTTTGGTTGCACTGTCAAAGATGAGGTGGCTTAGTGTATCTGGAGTTGTTTCTGGATCTTCTAATCTATTCCACTCTTCTTCAGGTCTGTTTCTTTGCCACTACCATGCAGTTTTTAATCACAGTGGCTTCGTAGTATAGTTTCAAGTTGGGATCATAATATCCCCACCACATCCTTGCTGCTTAGAATTGCTTTTGCTATTCTAGTTCTTTCGAGGTTCCAGATTAATTTTTGGATGATTTTCTCCAGACCTGTGAAATATGCTATAAGGATTTCAATAGGATTGCACTGAATCTATATCGTAGTTGTGGTAGTATAGCCATTTTGACAATGTTCTTCCTACCCATGAACAAGGAATGTCTTTCAATTTTCTGATATCCTCTGCGATCTCCTTTTTCAGAGTGTTGTAGTTTTCAGAGTAGAGGTCTTTCACCTCCTTTTTTAGATTGATTCCTAGATTGATTCACTTTGTAGTTCAGGCTGCTTTTTTGCAGTTTCCTATTGCATTGAGAATTGTTTTCCATCTTTTTACTTTCAGTCTATGGCTTTATGAATTAGGTGTGTTTCCTATATGCAGCAAATTGTAGGATCTTGTTCTTGATCCATTTTGCCAGTTGTATCTTTTAATTTGTACATTGAGTCCACTGATATTAATGGTTATGACTGATAAGAACAGTTAGAGCTGTCATGTTTTCCTTTTCTTGGTCCTTTCATTCTTTGTTTTTGCCCTTTTCCCATCAGTTTCTTATTTGGCCCAATGGGTTGACTCTGTTGGGTCTCATGGGTTTGTACCTTTCATTATTTTTCACCAATATATTCTTTACAATGTTTTGGAGTTCAGGTTTTGTATTTGTGAAGTTTTTCAGGTGTTCTTTGTCATGAAAGTCTCTTGTTTGCACCTCAATTTTGAAGGATGGTTTTGCAGGATATGTCAATCTATGTTGGAGGTTGTTTTCCTTCAAAACTTGAAACATTTCACTCCAGGCTCTCCTAAGCATTGAATGTTAGGGTTGAAAAATCTGCTGTGATCCTGATGGGCTTTCCTTTGTATGTGATTATTTTTTCTCTTGCTGCTTGTAGTATTTTGTCTTTTTTTTTAATCTGGAACCTTTATAATTTTATATGCCTAAGTGTAGATATTTTATATCAGAGCCATTTGGAGTTCTATATGCTTCATGTATTTGTATGTCCAATTCTTTTCCTTTTCCTGTGAAGTTTTCAGCCATCATCTCTGTGAACATTTTTTTTAATGTATTTTGCACTGTCTCCTTCTTCCTCAGTGACTCCAATCAATCTTATGTTATTCCTCTTTGAATTGTCTAGGAGCTGTTGGATTGATTTTCCATAGTCCCTTACAATTTACCATAAATTATCCCTTTGCTGTTCAATGGCTGTGATCCTGTCCTCTAGGCCTGAAATTCAGTCTTCTGCCTGATTCATCCTACTTCACAAACTTTTGCTCTCTTTTTTAATCACCTGGACCCTACTTGTAGCTGTTTAAAAGGTTCCGTAGTTTTTGCTATCTCAGATTCTATCATGCCCCTGATCTCCTCTTTAGCTTTATTAATCATAATGTTCACTATGGAGAGTATCTCTGTTTTCATCTCAGAGTTCTGATTTTCATTTTACTAGATCTGCTTTTGTTACCATCTATCTCAGAGAGTCATGTTAGTTGAGCTTCCATTTACTCCATTTCTCTTTTCCCTGAATTCCCCTGTGGAGATGTTCTTTGTTTCTGAGATTTTGAATTTTTCCTCATTTCTGAAACTTTGTCGTTGCTGGGGGGTTTTTTTTTGGCTTTATACCTGGCCTGAGTCTGGCAATGTTTGTTGCAAGTCTCTTTCTTCCTAATATTTAGAACCTGTAGGATATGAGTATTTCCTGGGTTGTCCTGCTTGGGTGTGCAATGGGCCCTAAACAGCCCTACTTTTGGCCCACCATGGAAGGCACTTAAACAGAACAATCAGATCACCTTGGTTGAAAAGCACTGAGCATTAGCAGTAACAAACACAGCACCAGAAATGGCAAACTGTGGCAGTCACTACTCTGACACCTCCAACCTCATGAGCCAGACCTGTAATCATATATCCAGATTTAGAACTAACCACAAATATATTTACAACATTCAAGCATCACCCTTTGGAGCTAAAAAGGTTACCAGGGGGTTGGATGGTAGAGAGATAGGAGAGGGAGAGATTAAAAATAGAATTAGAGGGCCGGAGGGTTAGCTCAGTGGTTCCGGCGCCTGCCTCGCGAGCGCAGGGACCTGAGTTCGATCCCCGGTAACCACATATAATGCTGGGCGTGGAGACTCATGCCCACCAACAATCAACACCGCATACCACAATGCCAGACGTGGTGGCTCACGCCTGTAATCCCAGCACTTGGGAGGTAGAGACAGCAGGATTGCTGGGTTCTCGGCAGCTTGCCTGGGCACCATAGTGAGCTCAGGGCCAGCCTGAACTACAAAGCGAGACCCTGTCTCCAAAAAGCAAAAAAAAAAAAAAAATAGAATTAGAGGATATAGAAAGATCACAAGACCCTGAGGGACTGATAGATGCTAGAGGACAAAGAGACAGATGGGACAAATACAAAACACACTAACAACAGTAGGGCCACTAGCAACTGTATTCACCCTTCTGTAATAGTACAGAAGACAGAGAAGGGAAGACTTTGTAATGTATTACCTTTAGGTAACAGATACTGATCAGAGAAAAGAAGATGAGAAAACTAAAGGAGAGTGGCAGCAATGGGCAATCAGAGAACTATTTTCCCTGTCTTGAAAAATAAGAGTGATTGAACAGTGCCAGGTATTATGGCTCACACCTGTAATCCCAGCACTCAGGAAGCAGAAGCAGGAGGATTCCTGAGTTCAAGGCTTGCCTGAGCTACATAGTGAGCTCGGGACCAGCCTGGACTACAAAGCAAAACCCTGTGAAGCAAAGAAGGGAAGAAGGAAAGGGAAGGGAAGAGAAGGGAAGGCAAGGGAAGGGAAGAAAGAGAGAAAGAGAGAGA